>JAZHYW010066740.1:0-10398 GCA_037355805.1 Ixodes ricinus
TTATATTTTGTGCATCAAATATGGGGTACCCTGTCAAACCTTTTGCTACAACCCAAAAATACAGTGTCAACTTGCCCTGCCTTGTCAAAAATTGAAGTGAACTAAAGCTGGCCACTCTGAAACTGTGACAATGTTACGGTCTTCCAGAAATGTATTAATATAAATTGCTGCGATATGCTCCATTAGCTTACATGAGATGGATGCGAGCGATATGGGCCAATAATTTGTTGCACATAATTGATCAGCCTTCTTGCAAGATGGGATAACAAAAGCCGATTTATTTCTTTACAGGAACTAGAAATGCAAGCATATTGTAGCTGTGTTTCTGCACATCAATGCAGAAAGAACGTTTGAGCAGCTGTCATCAACTGACCAGCCTCAGAAATGGGGCAAAGCGCAGAAGGACCACATAAAAGAGAAGTACGAGCCGAGGTTGATGATTGACCTTCCCTGTGCAAAGAAGGTATGTGTAATAGTCACAACCAGCCACGTAGCCAGGAAGGGGGGAGGGGGCATGCCCCCTCCCCCTCCCACTCACACAACATTTTGTCATTGCCCCTCCCCTCCCCTCCCCGAAACAAAATCCTGGTTACGTGCCTGGTCACAACCCTTTCTAATGGTGAATTCCACTCGTACATCCAGAGCGCTTTGCAAAATTCGCGAGGGAGGCAAAATCCCCATCCGTGGGACCCACTCCGAATCGACGAGGGGAAGATAAAGTCGCATTTTTGGGGCGACCTTTCCCACACTCCTCCTCACCGCTTCACCCTTCGCCGTTCAAAATGGCCGCTGCTTGAACTTGACACGCCCACCAACGCCTCAGCCGACTGATCTTTCCGACGACCAGCGACAACTGTCACTGCTGAGCTGCAAAAATACCACGCGACACAGGGCGGGCGAAATTATACGTACCACGGCGCCCATGTCACAACTAACGAAGACGTTCGCGTTCGGCACTATCACATACATTTCTGCCGCCTCGAAGCGGCGGGGCACGGACAGCGATTGCTAGCGGTGGAGTTCAGATTTCTGGTACGACTTCAATAAAAACAGAGATAACAAACCATCTCTTGCACGGTCGTTGCCTAATCTCTTCTTGCTTTACTGCATGGGAAAACGCCAACGGAATGCAGTGTAAAAAGGTAAACAATCATCGGATGCAGAATGAACAGGCCTAACTGCCTCCAGCTTTTCTTTCGTTCTTTCTCTCACGATCACAGATGTCAGCGCTTGCGATTTACCACACTCCACAGTCCCGGCTTTGTATTCCTGATCTACGCGAGGTAGAAGCATTCGAGCCGTCACAATCCCACGTAAGCAATCGACGCACCCGAACAGATCCAACTCCACGACCCGATCTCGCCAACCTCGCCGCGCATGCGAACTGCCGATTTAGAAGGAAATGACGGAGGGCGCTCTGTCAACTTCTGTATAGATTTGTGAAATTCCGTAAAGCAAGTTCGGCAGGGTTTCAGGCGCTCAGTGGAGCGGGCACTGCCAGAGATCTACAAGCGGAAGATGACCAGCTCGAGCCAGATCTGCGAGCGGAATATGCGCGCTCTAAATGGAGCGCTTTTGGAGCGCTCGAGATCTGCAAGCTGAATTCACCGTAATATTTGTGAGGAATGAAAGAGCAGGCGACTTGAAAGGCGACTGGGACAATAATCTCGGACGTTGACGCATGACAAGCTACCTCTAATCTTCCCCTAAATGGAGCGCAACTCATGCCCCTGAGGCGACTAGTGTAGGACTGAACGAAACCGCCTAACCTAGGCATCAGTCCCAAGACCTCTTAATTTCTAATAGAGCATGCAATTATCTGAGCCAAACAAGAGCTAGCTGTGAGCAGAGCGGAGAAATGTTAAGAGCTGTTACCAGCCTGGTCCACTCATGCACTACGAGGGTGCATACTAAACTTTTAAATTGTTAGATGTAAAGGTTTAGGGGAAATCCCCAAGGCTGGATTTGTTGCATTCAGTTTAGGGGAAGTTCCCAAGGTTGAATTCGTTGCACTACATTAAGTTGGAAGATTAAAGTTATTGTGTCATACCTCTACTCCAGCTTGACGATTTTCCTGAACTTGCATCTAACAATTTAATTTGGATGCGCACACTTGTGGTGAGCACAGTAAACTGCTGGTGGCTGTTAACATCCGTGTACTCTACTGTCGGCCAGTTCCTGATTGACTGAGTTAATAGGGTCTTGAAAAAAAATTAGTCGGAGGTGAATTCTAGCGTATTTTTGCCCATGAACCCAAATATCGGAACCATTCGCTGCACAAGTACTGTTAAACGCGAGAAACCACGAAAAACCTGACACTGTTCGTGATGTCCTCGACGGAGCCTTCAGCTTCCCAGAGCCAAGAAGGCGGGGCTTCAGCCCTATTTTGAAATTGCTTTTATGGCTCTCCGGTGCGTAGAATTGAATACAGATTGGTTATTCTAAAGATCATATAAACGCAGTTCAAGTAGTTTTTTTTTCTTCTCGAAATGAACACTGCGGAGGCAAGAAGAAAAAAAAGACAGTGTTGCCCAATGCAGTGGCGTCACAAGGGGGGGGAGGGGGAGACCGCCCCAGGTGCAGCACTCAGGGGGTGTTGCGGCGGGCCACGATAGCGGGAGGGATGTCACGGAGAGCTAGCGCTTTGGGTGCCACTGGCCCAATGCTTGACAGGCCGCACCACGCTTAAAAGTCAGCAGTGGAAGCTGCGGACTTGTAACGTGGACGATTGAACTAATCATGGCATGCCTCTAGCCAGTCTTGGTGATCTCCCTTAATCATTTACATCCAGTAGCTACGCAGACTGATCAAATTATTTAGCTGGCGAAATCCCCCTTTTTTAAGCTTCCGTGAAAGGTATTTATGTTGGTAGTTCATTTCATCTCTATGCACAAGCTTCACTCCTGCAGCTGTCTACAAGCAAATCAGGTACAGATTTTATTTTAGAAAAGAAAAAAAACAAGATCAGTGTCTTGATTTCACAAAAGTCATGTATGTTAGGTGTCACACCTCTGTAATACCAGCCTGGGGATAATACTTCGAATAGCTAATGCTTACCGTAAAATACCGAGCATCCGCACATTCCCTACTAAGTGCCCACCCCAAAATTTTGCAACATCTGAAAAAATATGCACAGTAGATAGATAGGTAAAATTAATGACCTAACAAGCGCTCATTCCCCAATTTTCGTGATTGTCTTCATATTTTGAGTGGGCGCTTGCTCGGTATTTTACGGTAGTGTAAAGAAACCTTGCTTTGCCAAGCAATAGACTAGTAGCCATACATGAACTGAAAATTAACTCTTTTCAAAATTGGCTATCTGAAAGCAGTGAATAATCTGATTGCCACACCGATCATCGATCTGCAGCTTGTTTCTTGACATCTCGTTATTTGACTTCTTACAGGTAAAGATCAAAGAGGTTCTTCAACTTCAGGGAAACATCCTCCAGAGGCTCCTCAAGAATGTAGGTCATCGTTCCGCAGCGAAGATGCATTTAGAACCAGCAGTTGAAATAGGTATGCACACATAATCAGCTTTAGGTCTTGTGACCAGGTCCGTTAATGCACCGCAACTTGCCGATATGTAGAGTGAAGCCTGTTCTGCAGAGCCGGATGTCATCAGTTTGATTCTTGTTCCTGGCAGTTGAATGCATGTGCATTGCACCATTGTGCATGCATGTCCTATGTTTGCCAATATCAGATACAACACGGTGCTGCATGGCTTGCAGTACTACCAGTGTCACCTGCTGAATGTTTCGAAACACTAGATGTGCTCTCGTCTGGCACAACCATTGTCATGGTGAGTGCGTTGCTTGATGTTTGAAGGCTTCGCCTCTTTTTGCATAGTTTGATTAATATTTATATCGTCAACCCGCTTAGACTTCAGCACGCTGTGTCATGAAGCATGCGAATCATTCAAAACGTTGGAAACCGGTGTTAATGTAATCATTTTAGTTTCTTTACTAACACTTCACACAAGCAGTCTCACTACAAGTGCGTGAAAATTGAGAGCCGTCTTCCATATGCTGCATGAATGAAGCTCCATGCCGACGCGGCTTGTTATGACGAAAAAGATACAAATCAGACTGTGCAGGAGCACACGGCATATCAATTACTGTCCTTCGAATGCTTGGTTGCATAGCAGACGAAGTGAAAGTTGGCATTAGTGTTATGAACATACATCTCGTCCTCGGCGTTCATTCAGTTTCTAGAAGCACCCAGCAGGTGGCACAGGTAGTGCGGCAAACCAGGCGATGCAGTGTTGTATGTGATACTGGCCGGGAGAGTATGGTGTACCCATTTAACTCACAACGGTTGCGAGTCTTGCTGCACTGGCCAAAGGGTTGTTCGACAGGGAAGCCATGAGATGCCACATGTCATGGCTGACTACTTTCGCATTGTATCAATACAGAACCAATCCCAAAGGAGTTAGTTAAAATGGGGTACTTAAGGCTCCTTCACACACTTGTAACCGAGTACAATCGAGAGAGACAAGACCGGTTTTTAAGCCTCTTGCGACGTCTTAGGACCGGCTGCGATGCTGCGGAGCTGGTCCAGACGTCGTAGGAGACTTAGAAACTGGTCTTGTCTTTCTCGGTCGTACTCGGTTACAAGTCTGTGAAGGTGCCTTTATGCTCGTGCACATTTTGCTCATATAAGTGAGCTTACAACGAAGAGGCAAGACCAACTACGAGCTTGTTTAAAATCATTTGTGTTTAATATCTTGCTGTCACTATTTTATAGTAAGTCGGATGTGGAGCTCAGTCGGTTTTATCAATGTGTTCATACCAGAATCATGAAAAGCGAGTGTCGAAGCTGTAGACTTGAATAGCTGGACTGTCGTGAAATAAGAATAGCCAGAAATCCAATTCTTGCCATTTCTGCTATTTCTGACTCATACTTTCATGGCAGAAATTGAATGCCATGCTTACTGGCATTTAATTTTTGCCCGGTTAAAGGCGTAAAATTGATGCAAATAAATGAGTGATTCAAGATAGTAATATTCAGGGTGAGGAAACGGACTCAGTCATTATTTATGTCGGTCAGAGCAGCAACAAACATTGTTGGCCCGTCCGGAGACATTGAAAAACCTCAGGGGTACATGAGTGGGCCTGTTTTTGTGTACCTTATGGAGCATTCCACTGGTTATTTTGGGGCGACAACCAAATCCCGCGATGGGGCAGGCGAATCTCGCGAGGAGCCCCACCCCTGAAACCACCCGTGAAAGACGGCCTCTCCTCCTGGAGCGGCCTAGCTTCAGATACCCGGATGAGAGAGCGACATGCAAGGCAATAGCGGATGGCTGATCTCGGCCGCCTTCACATTTCTGTTACCGTGCCTTCCAGGGGTGCGTTGTTCTTTTGTGGCACAACAACAAGTGAACAGGCAGGAGCTTTCTTTTAATATGGACCCAAGCTTTATTTACTTTTATTCTCCAAAAGGTGAGGCTGACATGGCTAAATATGAGAAGAGCGATACACCGTTTAAGGACGACGAACACTTCACAAATTTACTGAGAGCATGAATCTCGCAACGTGCATTTTTCAGCAGATGTGTAGAAGCAAATGCCATTTTCACCGCAATAAATTAACAGGAGGTACGATTTCCAGCCCACATAGATGAAATCAGCGTTCGAGAATACTAGCCCTAATTACTCGGCTCACTCTGGCAAAGAAAATGTTAAAACTTTTGTGTTCTCTGTACACACTAAAACAGTACATACCAGTCACAGCTTGAACTTGAGCACACACATGGCGACCGGCATGCAACGAGAGATAAGAAGTCGCCCCAAAACAACCAGCGGGATTCCTCCAGACCACCCCTCGACCAGTTTGAATCACCCCCGATGTCGGCGGAGTGAGTTTTGCTTGCTCCAAGTATGAATTTGGCGCTGCTTCAAAACGTCCAGCGGAAGACATCCGAATTGATCCCAATCGCCCAGTGAAGACATGTGCTCCAAACAAGGGGGAACCCAGTGCGCGCCAAACCGGCCACCAGAATTTCTCATTAGAAATAGCAGTTGGAAAGCAAAACCATTTTATACGCTCCTGGGTGCTTGGGTCATCTTGCTCAATCTTCATTGTGAATAGCATAGCTGCTGCCTAGCCAAGATCTTTTTAAACAGGCTCTACTGAAATGAGTAAGTAGAGAGTTTTAGAATAACGTACGCAACTTTAGCGCACGCTGGCGCTAAATTTTAACGCTTGTGTTAGCGCACGCAACGCAAAGGAGTTTTAGAATAGCGTTCAGAGTAACATTTTACGCTTGTTTAAACGTCAGACTACGACGCGAGCCGTCGACCGGTCGTGTCCGTATGCGTCGCCTCGGCAAGAGTGTACTGACCTTCGTCGATAAACATTCGCTTGTCGCAAGCACCAAGTTGCCGGTGATCGTTGCCCACCTTACCGGGTTTTCCAAACCGACTGCAATGTCGTCAATGTCGTCCTGTATTGCAAATCGCAGTCGTGAGGATGTTGCCGACGTTGCGCTCACAACGCCGCCAAAGCGGCCGCAGCCATGGTCCTGGGGGCCGCCATTTTTTAAACTGTGCTCGTCTTGGCTTTAGCCAACTTCTCATCACGAATCCTCATTGGAGAAGCGCAAAGACCGTTTGCGTACGCACACAATTTCCGAGAAATAGCGCACGCAAAGAGCAAAACATGGTTAGCGTTTGTCGCATGCCCAGTGGCGACGACGGTATTATTTGCGTACGCAAAGCTTTGCGTACGCAGAGCTTTAGCGTGCGCTATTCTAAAACTCCTAGTGTTTGTAACCTCGCATTCTCAGTTTAATCTGAACAGCTGCGTCGTGAATGGAATGGGGGTGCAGTTTGACCTCTTACGTTTTGCAGGTTGCACAGCCATGGTTCATATGAATACGCACATGCTACTGTATACCACTTCGTACAGGCGGTACCCTGAAGCAATTGCTGTGCCGACTTGCGAGCCCTATCATGTGCCTTTCTACGCTCAAGAGACATAGCCTGCATGGCTTCCATGGTCAGCACCCCATGGCACTGCCAGTTCAGAGCGGTCGGCAATCGCACGTTCACCTCCGTGTGAACCATGACTGTACATTATCTGATAAGGACGCAAACAAAGTGACGCTACAATTTATTGCCTATTTTCCTGTATTTTTGTGCAGCGATGGAGGCCAGTATGGATCCTGGCACTGTCTCGGAACCAGGACCAAGATACCTTACTCTGATGGGTTGCCTGGACGAGCTGAGGAGACTCGCCGGGAGCCGCGACAGTGGACTGCCGCTCGACGAGGTGCTTAAGCACTTGCATGAGAGCAAGAGCTCCAACGACTTAGAAGACATTGAGCTGTCGACGCGAGACCAGGCGAAGTCTGGTCTTTGGATGCGTCACAGGGTCGGAATGATTACTGCCTCTGTCGCGTACAGCGTTTTCACGCGAGTGAAACACTCCATACAAAAATGGGTCCACATGACCTCAGACCTCTGCTGAGGAAGCTTATGAGACAAACGTACGTTAGGACGCCAGCAATGTCTCGCGGCAGCGCACTTGAGGGCCCCGCAAAGGAGTGCTACAAGACCAAGCAGGCTCAGCACCAAAACCTGGTGTTGAGCAAGTGCGGTCTTTATGTCATGCAAGGGCGGCCCTACATTGGTGCTAGCCCCGACGCACTGGTAGAGTGCCAGTGCTGTGAAAAGCGGGTCCTCGAGGTAAAGTGCCCAGAGAGCATGGTAAAGTTCCTTGGAGAAAACACTGAGAAGAGTGTGGGCGGCACGCCTAGCATGAAGCTAAAGCACACAACCACAGTCTTCTGCCAGTTGAAGGTGCAGATGGGTTTGACCGGTTGTAACCATGCAGACTTGTTCGTGTACGTCGGAGAGCAAGAAAACCAGTGCATCCGTGTCAAATTTGACGAGGACTTTTTTAATGATGTCATCGAAAGAGCCTCGTCTTTTTTTTGCAAACTACCTGCTTCCACACATGGTCTGCATAAGATGAACCATCTAGCATGAAATAGGCTTACCAAGCTAATGTTGCATGTTTATCTTCAGTATGTTTGCTCATTGGGGACTGTGCAGTGCGACTGCGAGGCAGAATTCAAACTATGTCCTTTATCCATCTCTTCCTTTCAAACCAATTGTTGCAAATCATATTTCGTAAACTAGATGTCGTGCCAACACATTCCATCTCATCTTTTGCGTGATCACTTAATGTTACCTAGTTAAACTTATTTTTTAAATGTGTTTTTGCTGATTTGAGCAGATGAGGTACCGTAGAATACCACGCATCCGCCCATTCCACATTAAGTGCCCACCCCCAAATTTGTAAGATCTGAGAAAATATGCACAGTACATTGATATGTAAAATTGATGTCTCGGACAAGCACCCATCCCCATTTTTTGAGATTAGTATCTCTAAATTTTGAGTGGGCGCTTGCCCGATCTTTTCCTGTAATTACCGCTGCGTGCGAATAAACTACCACAAATATTTAAAAAAAAACGATGGATAAAAGTTAGTTTGATGTCCGCATCACTATTTCTATGTCTAAATTGGCCGCGAGGGCGGCGTAGCGGCACTGCTCCCATGTAGAACTTCATTGCTCAGTTTTTGTAAAATTTAAATTTTGGGTCCGCACCATTTTAAGGTTAATCATAGATGGTGTTTGTTGTTTTGCCACATTCTGCTCTGTTTTTGTATTTTTGTTACTGCGTTGTCACGCTGATACTAAAATGAAACACAACATAGCAAAAGCTTTGTACTGACTACACATGCTTAAAGAAAACAATGATACATAGCAAGGTTACAATGATAGAAAAGTTTAATAAACCAGAAAAATTTAATAACCATGCACATGGAACCTAACAGTGTGTTTAGTTAACAGGCGAGCCTATTATGACCACCATTGAAGAGATACTTGTTTTCGCTAAACAAAGGCTTGAGAGGTTCACTGTGCCGGTGATTACAGTGAAACTCATGTCAATGTATGGCACAAGATTCAGGTAGAATCTGTTCCTCAAAATACGGTAGAGCTTCATCCTTTGTATTGCTCTTTCCACATGCACACGGGCACTTGCGATAAACTGATTAGCCCTCGCTTCATCTGCTCTGAGCTGTTTTTTCCATCAGAAAAGGGGTCTGACCATTTTGATATTTTTCTCTCTACATAGTTCATTGATGAGAAAGCCTTTGTCGACCATGACGCTGTCGACGTGTGGGGTACACTTGTCAAGTAGCTGGCACTGTTTTGTGATATGGGTGTCAGATGCTTTCCCCCATGCGCTGGGCTCACATAACTAATCAAGCCACCTGGCGTCTCACTCACGAGAACCTTTGCTCTGTATGTCCGCTTATAATGACTGTAGGTCAGCAGCCTCGACATTAGGTTCTTTGGTCGCTCGATTTCTACATCTGTGCAATCAAGCACAATTCTTGTGTTTTCGTACTCGCCGAGGTAGGTTGTGAGGCAGCTGACCACGACATCTTTTTCGGGCCAGAAAGTCGCATGTTCAAGTATGCTTGAAAGAATCACAACAGACTCTTTAAAGATGTTGGAAATTGTGGTACGGTGCACACACGAACAGTACTGCCAATAGCGAAAATGTGACGTCATGGTACAACTTCATAAAAGTCAGGAGGACGGCATCATCATTGCTTAAGCAGAATGTGCGGGTTGTTTGGGGCACACGTACCTCCGTGTACAGTTCTGTAATGTTGTAGAACAAATCGAACGAGCACACTCCTGGTAATACAACCAATCCTTTTTCATCCGGAATTTTAGAGATTGTGATCAGCTGCTCCCGCTTGGATGGGCAACCTGTGGTGTCGACCTCGATCCCAATCTCTCTCTGGAATTCCTCAAGCTCTGTAGCAAGCTCTGAAAGAAAAACAAAACGAATTGGTCCGGAGAGAACAATCTGCCACTTTCCGAATAGTTGGTCCGAGGGTTTCTATGTAGGCAAACAGAAGAAACACGTGCTTCCCTCCATTGCCCGTTGATGGGGGCATGCTTCCAAGCAAACTGCTCGCACTGGTTGGTACCTTGCTCACAGACTCTTCATACCAAAAAGCAGTCGAACCAACAACTCGGAAAGTGATCGATTAAACTGTTTGTATCGCAGCAAAGTAATGAAATTATATGTTTCTTACCTTTCCCGTTTGTGAGGTGTTCCCCAGGACTCTCGTTGGGGACCACTGGGGCGTTGGATCTCATTGCAGTTGAGCCGAACAATGACGTTTCAGACGAGGTTGAAGTGGTTGTGGAGTGTCTGAATCACTGCCATATGGAAATAAAGAATTTTGTCCACGTCTTTGCTCTCATCATGAAACATTCATGTTACCCAATCTGATAGCTCAAGTAAATTGACAATGTATGCCTATTATTTCTCCCATAAGTGCTATTCAGGCCTCTTAAGCAAACAAA
>JAZHYW010066741.1:0-27016 GCA_037355805.1 Ixodes ricinus
TAATTGCTACACGACAAGTAGGGCGCAAAGGAAATGAATCGTCGTTATATTAGAATGTTTAGCGTGATCTCGTAGCTGCCAAGATCGCTACTCTATTCGAGTCGACCCATCTCGACGTTTCTACATGCGCCACGTCCGCAAGGAACGCATACTTTTGAGATAAAACGTAAGTACTATGCACCGAAAGATAATCCGTGCGGTGTTTATTTCACTTTCGGGTAAACAATACAGAATATCTAATCGAAAAAAACAGAAAAAAAAACGAGGAGTGCGTGGCGACCAGCCGGCTAAGTCCGATACACGTTACAGTCTGTCAACATGGAGACCACGACAAATTTGTGGGCTAGCACGCGTTTTTGAAAATACCTTAGCCGCGCAAAAATAAAACAACACTGAAAGGACAATTCGGCGAAAGAAGGAAGCAACAAACAGATTTGCAAAGGACAGGTCAGCTCTTCATAGAAAAGAGTCCACTTGAAAGAAAAAGTCGCACAGACATTCAATTTAACTTGCGGCGAGACGTGGAGGAGGTAGGGCGGTTTCGCGGTTTCGACGGAACGAATGATTCACCACAGCCGACGGTTCACCGCTACTTTTCTTTTTAGTTTGGGCTACATCTCCTGCTACATATCAAATAGCGCAATCGCAAACCAACAAAAAACGCTGTTCTTTTTTTTCTTTTTGCGGTTGACGTATTTAGTATCACGCGGTTCTTTTCGTGTCGCAAAACGAGGGCGGCTGTAGTTCACGATCAAGTCAACCCGCCGTCAAAAACGTGGATCTTCCGTCTACTCGTCGCAAACGTTCTTGACGTACTTATAAAAGATGCAAATATGAACATAAATTTACTCGATAATAAACGAACATTCAATTTAGATAGCGAGATGAATAGAAGATAACTAACAATTGCAGTACAAACTTTAAGATTTGGTGTCCGAAAGAGTTGCGTTGCGTTACCTCTTGCAACGCTCTATACTGCTCCGGGTTGCAAACGTTCTACTAAAACATAGAAACACTGCACCGCTACAATTTATATACAGGAGGCCATACCGGATTGCGTATAGAATTGAGGGACTGACTGAATGATCTACTAAAAATTTGAACATGGGCTTTTTATCTTTCTGACTTGGGCAACGTGATTTTTAAAAGATGTTGCATTATATTACCAAAGACAGTCGCATTTCAGTTGCCTAATGCTATGCCGAAGTCATGGTTTGTGTGTCGACCCCAAGGTCATCGGGTCTCGACCCCAACGTCCCACTGGGTCGAGAAGGACGACAACCTTCTGCGCAGAAACCGACGCCAACTGGTTGCGGTACCAGGGGAAACAGCCGGCCAGAACTTCTCAGAGACCCGGGTGCCTGACAAGCCAACACCGGGTGGTCAAGACAGAAGTCTACCGTCGGCTCCCTCAGGGAATCAAGTTCCCGACCTGCCAGACGACTCCGGAGAGGTGACGCCTGTCCAGAGCCCCCAACGCCAGAGGCCGTTTCCAGCCAACGCGACGCCGCCTCCGCAACAGCGGCAGTCTCGGTTTCGTCGCGTAATTAAAACTTCTAAAAGGCTCGGAATTAATGATTAATTGTTTGTGTGAGTTCGCTGATTGTAAGAATAGTACCTTGTTGTGAAAAGGGAAGGTATAGTGTCATGCTGCGGCCGCGCCCCTATCACTCTGATAACGCGACCGCGCCTGTGTTTGTATTCATTGTTTGGTTGACACGCGACTGTATAAAGGGAACGCTTGTCGAATAAAAAGGGCTTTTTTCGCCACCAACAAGACAGTTTCTACCTTGGCCGCTTCAACGGTTTAGAGCTTGAGAACAAAAAATCTGACGAAATTGCCATTTGCGTCTTCTTTTATTATAGAAATTGCCCCAAAACATATATTTTTTTCGTCAAATTTAAAATTTCGACCCGAAATCCGTGCCCGAGTTGAAATGAAATCATCTGATATACACACACACACACACATATATATATATATATATATATATATATATATATATATATATATATATCTGTGTGTGTGTATGTGTGCAGGTAAATCGTAATATTTCGTAATATTTGTTACTTGAAAATTAACAAAATATTTTTTGACCAAAATATTTAAAACACAAAACATGAGTGAATATTTAAGGACGATTTTGGTTACACTGTCCGGTACAGGGTGCCACGCCTCTAAACACTTCAAAAATAATATGTATGGTGTTCACGTGCTTCACTTGGATGATACTAAACACTTTTTCTGCGTCGCAATATTAGTCCTCTTTTTTTCACTCCAAAGGAACCAAAACCGAATTTGGAATTTTTCGCGACCATCACTGATGGCAGATTTTAATATAAGACACTCTCAAATACCTTTCACATAAATAAATACGTTTCACCTTACCTTTGTAAACTGCAAGAAAAACGCCCAACTGAGGATAGATGTTTTTTTATCTTTAGGATATTATAACCTTAAGAACCTGCACCGTTAGCGAATAATTTACTTAATTTGGATGATAATTACTTTTTACATTTCGTTTTACGGCAAAAAATACATATCTAATCACAACCAGAACAACTACCTATTTAACAACTACAATATTGTTATATTTGTAGAAACATTTTGTGCCCAAAAACGCACTTGAACAGTAGGGCAAACGCCAATACAAATTCAAGCATCAAGTTTATAAAATTCGCTATTTTTTATTTTCTTCGTTTGTTTATAAATTGCACCATCGGAATCAATCAATCAATCAATCAGAGTGTTATTGTGTTTTCCAAGCAGCTTTAGGGGCCTTTTTAGGATTACACTTCACATTATAAAACAGCACTGAACTAAACAAACTACACGGCAATCCTAACCCCTACGCTATTCTTGAACTTCTTAAAAAGGTATAAAAATGTCCACGTGAGGATTAAAATACTTGTTGTAAATAAGCATCGTCCGTGTCAGCGGAGGACTGGACTCTAGATAAAAGGAGTAAAAAAAAGGAGTGGACCTGTTTTGTTGCTGGGGGACATGAATGGAGATTCTACTCAAACACATTGGTGAATCACAAACAGAATTAAACAAAATAAATAAAAACACCATCTCGCGAGCTAGTCGCCTAGTTCAAAGAGGCAAATACCAAGGATGAACAAAAGAAGCACAAAGTCATAACAAAACTCTCTGTCCAATGCGGCAATTGTAGACAATTTTCACAAGTCGGCTATGTGTGCACTCCAAACTGAGTGTCTGGCTGACACCCACAGAATTCAATACTGTAGAACAAAAGTGCAACCGCGTAATCAAACCAAAGCCCGAGAAAGGTTCAGTATACAGCTGTAATTCCGGAAGTCTCGGGTAATGCCTGCCATTATTCCCAGGATCCGCAAGGAATCGTTAATAACCATTTAAACATGATAGTCAAAGCTCAGGCGTTAATCGACAGAAAAATGCCAAGGTCACGCACAACAGAAGATCTTGAAAGTTTGGATATTGGATTTTGAAAGCTTGGACATTGGACCAGGTATGTGACCCAGTGGGACCTTGGGGTCGAGACTCGATGACCTACAGAAAGGCTAGGCAGAGACCTCGCTGAATGACGCTTATCGAAGTCCGCTTTTTGTTTTCTCCGATTTCTTTCATCACGCAGTCTCCAGTCTGCGTGGTCCACGGTTCTAGGCCCGAGCAAACTTGGGTGGCAAGGAACTCTACTGCGTAGACGTCTCCCCATCAACAACTGGGCAGGACTGTAACCGGACGGACCCGGTGTGTTTCGATAGTTCAGTAGAGCGAGATAAGGATCGTCGGCCTTCTTTAGTAAGGTTTTGAGTGTCCTTACCGCGCGCTCTGCTTCTCCGTTGGACTGAGGGTATCGAGGACTGCTCGTTACGTGGTGGAAGCCGTACGCTCTCGAGAACCCCTCGAAGGCGGAAGAGGAGAACTGCGGCCCGTTGTCGGACCGGACGATCCCTGGTATTCCGTGTCGTGCGAAGAAGCTTTTGAGGCGCTCGATGACACGAGCCGATGTTGTGTCTCTACCCAGCAGAGCCAGCTCGGGGTATCTGGAATAGTAGTCAACAACGACCAGGTATTGAGAGCCTTTGAGTTCAAATAAGTCAACGCCCACTTCTTGCCATGGAAGTTCGGGTGTGGTCGTCGGAAGCATGGGCTCGTGGAATTGCACTCTTTCTTCGGCGCACTTTGAGCAATTCGCGACAACTTCCCCCAATGCGGCGCTAACGCCTGGCCACCAGATAGACTCCCTAGCTTTGGCGCGGCAACGGACGATTCCCTGATGCCCCTCGTGGACGCGCGCTAGCATCTCTTTTCGGAGGCTTCTTGGGATGATCAGCCTAACGCCGTTCAGTAAGAGTCCATCGCAGACCGTTATGTTGCCCCTCTCTGACCAATAAGGCTTGAGAAGAAAAGGGAGCTTATCTTTGGGCGGCCACGTCGACTGGCACACGTTGAACAGGGCCGCGCACTCCGGATCCGCCTTCTGCTCCAGCCGCAGCTTTTCCAGCAGAGACTCGGTTGCTGGGAGTGCTTGCAAAGAACCCACGACGAACGACGAAACTTCGGCGTCTGTCAGGGTGGAGTCCCGGTGGCCCGCATCCGTGAGCCTTGACCTGGATAAGGTGTCCGCCGTAGCGATACTTTTCCCTGGAACATGCGTCATGTTAAAGGAATACCGCATGAGTCGCATTCGAAAGCGTTGAATTCTGGGTGGCAATGAGTCTATCTGATCGCGGCCAAGGAGAGGAAGCAATGGCTTGTGGTCGGTCTCGAAAAGAAATGTTAGTCCTCTCAGGTACTCGTCGAAGCGCTCCGCTGCCCATGTTAGTGCGAGAGCTTCTTTTTCTATTTGCGAGTACCTCACCTCGGGTTTCGTCAATGCCCGTGACGCGTAGGCTACTGCCCTGCGCTCTCCCGAGGGTTGGTCTTGCATGATGACTGCGCCGATTCCGTACGAAGAAGCGTCTGCCGATACGATGGTCGGGTATTCCGGGTTGTACCTTGCCAAGCAGGTATCGGAGCTGAGGGCTTCTTTGAGCTTCTCGAATGCTTCTTCCTGGGGTTTGTCCCAGACAAACTCTCTGTTCTTCTGTAGAAGTTGACGTAGAGGTTCCGACGTCGCGGAGGCTTCTGGAAGGAACCTTGCCACGTGGTTGATCATCCCCAGGAATCCTCTGACTTCCGACGTAGTCTTCGGCTGGGGCAGGTTCTTGATGGCTCGCACCTTCTCTGGGTCCGGGTAGATTCCTTTTTCGTCTAAGACCATGCCCAAGAACCGAATCCTTGTGGCTGCAAACTTGCACTTGTCCCGGTTCAGCGTAACTCCGGCTGCCTGGAGCCTCTTGAGAACCGCTTCCAAGCGACGATCGTGCTCGTTCTTGTCTCTCCCGTAGACCAAGGTGTCGTCCATGTAGTTTTGTACACCTTCCAGCCCGTCGAGAATTTCCGAGAATTTCCTTTGGAATATCTCTGGCGCTGAGGTAATTCCGAACGGGAGCCTCTTGTAGCAGTAGCGACCGAAAGGCGTAATAAACGTCGTCAGCTCTTGACAGTCTTCGGACAGGCGCACTTGGTAGAACCCGGAGTTTGCGTCCAGCTTCGAGTATACCTTCGCGGTTTCCAGGCAGCCCATCACCTGATCTACCGTTGGTAGAACGAGTCGCTCTCGTAGCACAGACTTGTTCAGATGCGTTAGGTCCACGCATATCCTGACTGCCCCCGAAGGTTTCTGGACAGGTACTATCGGGGCGCACCACGCAGTGGGAGTGCTCACTTTGCGGATGATGCCCTCCGCTTCCAGGCTGTCTAGTTCCTTCTTTACAGCTTGTCTCATTGGAATGGGTATCTTCCGCGGCGTTGCCACTGCTACTGGGACAGCGTCGGGTACCAACCGGATCGTGTGTTCACCCGAGATTGAGCCGATGCCAGAAAACAGCTTCGGGTACTTTGCGACGTAGTCGACTTCTGCAACGGCAACTTCATCCATGAATCTGACGATACCCAGAGCGTCAATGGCTGGGAGCCCCACGAGCGGTGTTCGAAGGTTCTGAACGACGTAAATTGTGCCTTCGCATGACTTCCCTTTCCAAGTTATTTCTGCTTGGAACTTTCCTAACGTCGTCAGGGATTCGTTGTTTGGGCCACGAAGATTTTCTGCTTTGATAAGCTGCTTGGGTCGACCGGGAAAAGATTCGCTGACGACAGTTACTTCCGCGCCAGTGTCAACTTTTGCTCGCAAGCCGCACCCGTTTATCTGCAGATCGACAAAGCGGGCGCGTGCGGATGACTTTGCGATATTGCCGTCGACCGTCCCAAGGAACTTATCTTCGTCTGACGCTTCCACGGCGATTCCGTCTAGCTTGGTGGTATTTAGTGTCTTGTTGCGGCAGACTTTTTCAAAATGCCCGATTTTGTGGCAGAACAAGCACTTTTCGCGACGAGCTGGACAGTCGCTCCTTTGATGGGCGGAATACCCACAGTACCCGCAAAGTTTTTGGCGTGAACTTTGCTTGTCGTTCGCTCTCTCGAGGGTCTTTTTCTGGGGTTTCTTGTGTCGGACCGCGTCGACGTTAACTCCCGCGTGCGCCGGACCTTTGAGATCTACTTGCTGCCTCTTAACCGTTTCGCTGGTTCTTGCCTTGGCAAGCGCAGTAGCTAAGGTCAAATCCGGGTCCATTTGCAGAGTCTCGGACAGACGTTGGTCTAAGAGCCCTACGACAAAGCGGTCGCGAATAAGTCGGTCCTTCATCGTTCCGAATTCGCACCTCTCGGCTTGCTTGTGCAGCGCGGTCAGTCTTGCAGTGTGCAGTGACGTTTTTCCAGCTTATCGGAGGTGCCATATTTCACTCCATCCCTTTTTCCATACTTTTACGCTACATCAATATAAATGTTTGGGAACACTCTAGACATAGGCTTTTTCATGCTAATTAAGCGTCTGGGTCATAGCATTCTTAATGATTATTTTTATTTGTCAAACCGGCTCTCTGCGCTGATATTTGACGAAGTTCAGCAAGCTGTGCTGTGTGACCTAATCAACATATTTTTATGATCTTTATATCACCGTAAAGCAACAATTAAGTTGTTTCTTTTGAGTATAATTTCAATATTTTGAGATAAGTAAATAATGTGCTATATGTGCCTGAAAAACGAAAATTATCGAAAAACTGACAAGTTTGGAGTCGATTTTCTAAAAAAATCACTTTTATTCTTTTATTTTTATTCATAGTTAGCTTAATATAGCAGTCTATCAGAAACTACCAACAGAAATTGTAATATATTGTTTGTATGGCCGCTATTATGACTCGAATCTCGTGCTATGAGCGTTTTGAACCGGACTTCGCACAGGCGCTCTGCTGAGCAGAATTTTGGCCTATGTAAGGTTTTCTTTTTATCGTTAGCAGCTACCTCAATATCCAACCATAAACATTAATAAAATTTGGAGTAGTGTACTTAAAAATTTACTTCGAAGTCCGTATCCACAAGTGCGGGCACAGCGCTTACTTCCTCCCAATAAGGGGGAATGCAGATCGTTAGAGAATTCCTCTAAGGCCTTTGGCTTTCGGCTTTGAGTTTGAAATACCAAACTTGACATCTAATTGTCATATTTTTTATGACAAACATGATATTCAGTGCATATACATATGTACGATTTAGTATCTGACGCTTAGGAAGTACTGTTTATTTCGTGCGCGTACGGACTCATTCGTAAAATAACAAGCATTTCGTAGCGTGTAAGGCTTCAAACGTGTTAGTCATGAGTTTAGGTTTCATTTCTATTTTCATTGATTCATGCCGGGTTACTTAGACTTTTTCCTCTTGACTTAAGTTTGTTCGGGAGTCTAGATGTTACCTATCTTCTCCGTCAATACATAGGGCGAAGCTTACACACCTTGCAAATCACGCCAGTGCCAAGTAAATAAATATTGTTAGGATAAATATTGTTGCTTCACTGGCTTTTACGCTCAGATATTGAGGTAAGTACTAACATTAAATAGAAAACCTTACATATAGTCAAAATTCTGCTCAGCTGAGCATCTATGCGAAGTCCCGTTCAAAACTCACACAGCAGGAGATTCGAGTCCTATTAGCGGCCGTACAAACAATATATTACAATTTGTTAGAGGTCCTGGCAGACTACTATATTACCTAACTGTAAATAAAAAATGAAAGAAATAAAAGGTTTTTTTTTAGAAAATCGACTTCAAACTTGCAAGTTTTTCTAAAGAAAGACTTGCAAGTTCGAAGTCGATTTTCTAAAAAACCCACCTTTTATTTATTTCAGTTTTTATATAGAGTTAGGTGATATAGTAGTCTGCCAGGACCTACCAACAGAAATTGTAATATATTGTTTGTATGGCCGCTATTAGGACTCGAATCTCGTGCTGTGAGAATTTTGAACGGGACTTCGCATAGACGCTCAGCTGAGCAGAATTTTGACCTATGTAGGTTTTCTATTTAATGTTAGTACTTACCTCAATATCTGAGCGTAAAAGCCAGTGTAGCAACAATATTTATCCTAGCAATATTTATTTACTTGGCACTGGCGTGATTTGCAAGGTGTGTAAGCTTCGCCCTATGTATTGACGGAGATGACACGTAACATCTAGACTCCCGGACAAACTTAAGTCAAGAGGAAAAAGTCTAAGTAACCGGCATGAACCACTGAAAATAAAAATGAAACCTAAACATATGACGAGCATGTTTGAAGCCTTACACGCTATGAAATGCTTGTTATTTTACGAAAGAGTCCGTACGCGCACAAAATAAACCGCACTTCCTAAGCGTCATATACTAAATCGTACATATGTATATGCACTGCATATCTGTTTGACATAAGAAGATATGACAATTACATGACCAGTTCGGTATTTCAAACTGAAAGCCTAAAGCAACGGCCTTAGAGGAAGTCTCTAACGATCTGCATTCCTCCGTATTGGGAGGAAGTAAGCGCTGTGCCCGCCCATGTGGATACGGACTCCGAAGTAATTTTGTAAAGTACACTACTTCAAATTTTATTAATGTTTATGGTTGGATATTGAGGTAACTGCTAACGATAAACAGAAACCGTTACATAGGCCAAAAGTCTGCTCAGCAGAGCGCCTGTGCGAAGTCCCGTTCAAAACGCTCATAGCGCGAGATTCGAGTCTTAGTAGCGGCCATACAAACAATATATTACAATTTCTGTTGGTAGTTTCTGATAGACTACTATATTAACTAACTCTGAATAAAAATATAAAAAAAATAAAAAGTCTTTTTTTTTTCTTAGAAATTTGACTTCAAACTTGCCGGTTTTTCGAAATTTTCGTTTTTCAGGCACCTGTAGCGCATTATATATTTATTGCAAAATATTCGAAATTATATTCAAAAGGAAGAGCTTAATTGGAGCTTTACGGTGATATAAATATCATGAAAATATGTTGATTAGGTCACACAGCACAGCTTGCTGAACTTCGTCAAATATCGTCGCAGAGAGTCGGTTTGACAAATAAAATGAAAATCATTAAAAATGTTATGCATCTAGACGCTCAATTAGCATAAAAAAGCCTATGTCCAGAGTGTTCCCGAAAAGTTATATTGATAGTAACGTAAAAGTAGGGAAAAGGGATGGAGTGAAATATGGCACCTCCGATAAGCTAGAAAAACGTCAGTTTTCACCTGGATGCTTCAACGGTCCATAGCTTGAGAACAATATATGCGACGAAATTGCCGTTTGCGTCTTTGTTTATTAAGTGCACCAAAACATACATTTTTGTCGTCATAAATATGAATTCGACCCAATATTCGTGCCTGAGTTGTGATGAATTGAAATACATATATATATACATATATAGGAAAATACTGTTGCGTAGGACGATGAAAGTGCATAGAAATAAACGTACCTCGAACTTTTCGTAGTTTAACGTGGTCGACGTTTCGGCCTGGCGACGTTTCGGCAGCAGTGAACGTCGACTGAATGTAATAAACTTATAGCTTCGAGGTACGTGTATTTCCTATATATACGGGCGGTTTCATCTGGATTCAGGCAACGAGTGGCAGTCGTATTTTTTATTTTGCTTCAAATTTTTATATTTTGTGGAGCATGTTCCAAGAAGAACAATCCTTTTTATTTTAATGTCCTGACATGATTAGTTCCTGAGAAAAAAAATCTCAAAGAAGCGGGAAAGAACTACGAGGTTTTGACGATTGTCGTGTGTGGCGTATTTCAATCACTCTCAATCTCAAATTATTCAAAAGAGAGCGTCTATATTTGTTTAGTTTGATATATATGCAAGTAGGTAAGACGACATTATAACTGCTGTTTATTATTCGTCGCTCCAATGTTTGTAAAAATCCCCAAACATGCCTCCGCGAATGACTGTGACCTAAATTGCGGATTTTATTTTGAGTCGTCTATGTTTAGTATCGCTTTTAAAATAATACCACGTGTAGAACACTTTCATTGCCTTCCAAATTAAACAAGGTTTGTGTTTTTATCATGTACGAGTACTGAGAAATAAATTATGAAACAGAGAGGGTTTTCACTTTTCGTTCAACTTCAGCACGCTGTATAAAAAAAACGGTTTTTAATTTTTTTTTTTTCTCGCGTCGCGTTCTCTTTACACCCTTCTTTTAGCCAGAATACATTCCGTTAAAGGTATTTGCCTTGGTTTTGAGTTTTAAGCCTCTAAATATGCTAAAAAGAGCAAATGCCGATGGTGGATTTGACGAGTTCCGTGTGTGGCGTTTTTGAACCACTCTCAATCTCAAAGTATTCAAAAGAGAGTTTCGATATTTTTTTATTGTGATATATATGCAAGTCGGTAAAACGACATTCACAACTACTATTTATTATTCGTCGATTAAATCTTTGTAAAAATCCCCAAATATGCCTCCGCGAACAATTGTGACCTAAACTGTAGATCTTTTTTAGTCGACTATGTTTCGTTTTGTTTTTAAAATGATTACAACGTGCAGAACCTTTCATTGCCTTCCACATTATGTAAAGTTCGAGTCTTAATCTCGTACTGAAGTACTGAGAAATAAATTATGAAACAGAGAAGGTTTTCACTTTTTGTTCAATTTCAGATCTTACCTATCTTGCATATATATCACACTAAATAAATATAGACAGTTCTTTTTCGAATACTTTCAGATTGATAGTGATTCAAAAACGCCACACACGACAATCTTCGAAAACCTGGTCGCTCTTTCCCGCTTTTCTGAGATTGTTTTTTCTCAGTAACTAATCATGGGAGGACATTAAAATAAAAAGGATTGTTCTTCTTGGAACATGCTCCACAAAAAAGAAAAATTTGAAGCAAAATAAAAAATACGGCTGCCACTCGTTGCCTGAATCCAAATGAAACCGCCCATATATACAGGGTGTTTCAGAAAACGGAAGGCCAAATCGAACCTGCGAAAACTACTCATCACACCGAAAAAAGGCTTGTGGCGTTTTGGTCCTGGGCCAGGGGCCCATTTAGGAAAATTATTAAAGTCCGGGATAATTAAGTTGCTAATTATTTTTGCGTAATTAACATTTTTAATATTGTATTTAAGGGCAAGGTTTAAATTAGAAAATTGCTCAGCATCATCGAAAAACACTAAATCAACAAATTGCAGAACGATAGAAGGCACGCGAAGCTTTTTACGGCTTTCTGAAAAACCGCACTAATTCGACGGGTTTTAAGTTTCGGCTGATATTGATTTTGCACCTATCTTTCAGATCAGTGAGTGCGTTCAGAACAATGGCGGGATGTGCTTTAGTAGGATCATGTTCGAGTGCCTGATAAAATGACCTGTTTCGCAATCGGCGATGGCCTTCATCTAAGTAATCATCGGTGTTCATTATTACAATAGCCCCTCCCATCGTCGGCTGGCGTAATAATTATGTCACGTCTACTGCTCAGAAATTTGAGAGAATCCCGCTTGGAAGAGCTTAAGTTATATGATGTGTGGTCTGCGTTCTCTATATTTTACCTACCTACATGTCGCTGCTTTTTGTGTGACAGGTCCACATGTTTATCGCGATTAGCGTTGGGAGTCAAAGCTTTGTCCTGTGTTTACTAATCAAAAAGGAGTCTTGAACATTTTCAGGTCCGCCGGCCGTGAATATATATATTTGCCGTGCGCCAAGTGACGGCAACGCGGGCAGTCGCCTAGCGGCAATCGCGCACGGCACCTGCCGCCGGAGAGCAGAAGGTTCGATTCCCGGGAGTTTCGTCGTCACATTTGTACGCAGTGTAATGTTCTATGGTGAATTCAGGGGACTCTGTCGCCTTTTTCTGAGTGCCGAATATTCTCATGCCGCGACATTCTAGGTCGTGTGTTCCAGAGGTCAACGCGATCACATAAGGGGGCTCCGCGTGGCGATACTGCAGTCAGTCTTGCCCCGGCGCTCGATCCTGCGGTTTCGCCGACATCGACGCCCGCGACGCTCTCCTGTTACCTTCTGCTGTCTTCTTTTGGATTGGGGCACAAGTTCGCCCATTGGGCACGTTTATATATATATATATATATATATATATATATATATATATATGTCTGATTTATATGACTTCCTAGAGTTAAAACATATTTTACATTTATATGTTAGTACTCCCACACTTGACCACGAAAAACGTTATGCATAAATGCATGAGTCCACCTCTTCATCAGACATAAATGTTCTGCTGCGACTTTTTTGCGGTCAAGAATATTTCTGGTTCAGTTCCTACTGAACATGACAAACTTATACAAAATACAAGACACCGTCTGTTCTATCTTATATCAAATCACAATGAACTAGTTATCGGTCTAATGGATGATAAATTTTCGCAGATGTATTTTCAGAAATACATGATTTACCGATTGATATTACCGCGCTACTCCCAAATACATTTACAGGAAACCGTGAAACGTTACGGTGACGTCATATGCATCGGTAATATGCTTACGGCTTCCAGTTTTCATAGTCAATACGCAATATTTAAAAAAGCCTTATTTAAAAATACTAACAATTAAAACGTGACTTGACGTTTAAATATATTTGCTGCTTCCATGTTATGCTTAACTGTCACGAACACTAAAGGTTGACTCTAATATATGTGGTTCACAAAAAGTATACGTTTGCTAAGGTTAATGGGGCTCACACTGTATATCAATATTTACCGTTTTACTGTTCGTACAAATTCAAAATAAATATGGAACTTACCCGTAGTGCATAAAAAGCCCAAATTCAGTCTTCGTTTTCGAACTTTTCCTGTGGTTTCTTATGACTTTCAGAAGCCATTGAATGCCAGTGTTTTCAGTGTCAAAGATGGTAACACGCGGATGTTTATAATAGAGACTGTCCAAGAAAATGTAGTCACATACGCCAGGCTGCGTTGCAACTTTTGAGGATTTTAACCAAATCCCGTACGTGCAGATGATTGGTTTCAAAACCATTGGAATCCCTGAAAAGTTCGAAAGTTCTTTTTATATCATTTGTTTATTACCTGCCAAAGAATTCACGAAGTGAATTCAAACCTTTCATGCAACCCATTGATCAAAGTAATAAAATAATTGCAGAACTATGTAGATTAGTATTGATTATGTCGCCATTACCATATTGAGTACCTTTACTGTCAAATTGAAAGACCTTTTGAAAGGCAAATTCTAAAAAAAAATCACTACAATTACAAAATACAAATATAGTGCACTACAAGTGTATTTTCACAAGTTCGAGCTACTCAGTGCACCACTAGTTACCAGCTGACATATTTGATGTCACTCCAGGCGTTGGCGCTGTTCTCAAGTTTCACATGTACAATATGGGCATTTGTCACACGTCTGTGCGTTTTAAGGAAGGACACTACCCAAAAGGATCAACTTTAGAACCTTTGGCTTAATATGAATATTGGCAGTATAAACTGGCAGTTAAGAGGCACAATGCAGTACAAAGTTTCATCTGTTTTCAAGAATTGTGAAATAAGTAGAGCTTTAGAACCTTTGGTTTAATATGCATGACATTTGCAGTATAAACTGGCAGTTCCGAGGCAGAATGCAGTACAAAGTTCCATCTGTTCACATGAATTATAAGATAAGTTAGAGTCGTTTTTATCTGGTACACACTCACATTGTTTAGGAAAACTATCGTTAGGAACTAAAGCGATACCCAACATATTTTATTCATTTTATATGCACCAGGGTGCCTGGAGAATGCAGATGTGCAAACAAAACTTTCAAAATTATTCTAATAAATCTTAGCATTGCACTGAAAAATAACATAATTTGTTTGCCTTTTATGTCGTCGACAAAATCTTAATATACTTTATAAAATGTATACACAAAGCAAAAAAAATCCACAGTTCTGTTGACCCGCATCTTTCATTTAGGAAAAACAGTCACTGAGTCTTTCTTTCTGTTCCATTACCATATGATTACTTTAAAAAAAAATGTAAAAATTCATGCCGCAATGTGGAACGGAGAAAAACGCGTTCAAAGTGCTTGAACTTATCTCTATTTTTTAGCAACAATGGAGCGCATATAACTTTTAAACAAAAAACTTTGCTCAGTAAACAAATGAAAGAGAATGCCCCTGAGATGCTACTTTATGTAAATAGATAATTTTTGAATATCAGAATTAGTTTTAGATTTTTGGGTTAGTGTTTCCCCTTAAGATGAAACGTAGCAGAAGTTCTAAGAGCGAGCTCTGCGTTTTAAACGAACCCGCCGAGCACACGTACTCATAAAATGCATATGTTGTTCAACGGAATAGGCTGGCACATTTAGTTTCGGCATTTCTCGCCCTTATGACGAAACACAGAGGGGATGTGTTTTCAAAGTACCATACTCCGTTTTATACTTAATAAACAGTACTCTAAAAGCTAATGAACCGAGCGTGTGGCTTTATCCTTGATATTGTTTGCGCGAGAAAGCGTGCAAAATATCTACAAAATCAAGCCCCATGTTCGCGTTAGCAGCGTTGATATTATTCTGCTTTATGTATGAAACAGACTATACATTGAAGAAGTCCGCACGACAAATCTTCCACGACATGTTAACACGGCACGATTGATAGAGTTGGTCGCAGAGTAGAATAGGAATGTCAACCACGTAAATTCTTACCTCAAGATGCGTATAGATTTATCTGCAACATTCAAGTTAAACACATACTACGACCATGTGGGAGGGTATTCTAAGAGATACTGATCTTGAACAAGAGGATCTAAGCTATTTAAATGAAGCAGCAACAAATAACCCAGAAAAAATTATTGATGCAGGCCATTGTGGTTTTCATAAAAGACAAGGAGAAACCCATATTTGAGACACTAGAGGAAGGAATATTTGATAGCAATTTATCAAGTCCAGTAAGTGGAATAACTTCTGTTAGTACATTTTTCACAAGAAGCCATGAAACACAAAACAACATGGGATCGGAAACCTATTCTTTTTTTACGTCATAGCAAAGACTTTGATTGAAAGAATAGTGGGTAGACCTAAATGCGATATGCCTAGAAGTGTACCAAATATTTCTTTTCAATCTGCCAACAAGAACTGGGCGTTCTGACATCACCGCAACCAGTGTAAATTAAGCAGACTAACTTGCGCTCTGCATTTAGGTCATTATTTGATTCCTACAAACGTGATCCTGGGGATGATGTCCGAAGCGCATTGAACAAAGAAAACGCGAAACATTATCAGCATTTTGCTAACCTTCCAGAGGACCATACTTAGGTAGATGTTTATACTAACTAGTTACCCTTCAAAGTAACTCTGCACTTCTCACGTATTGAAGTTTTTTACAAACATTTAAATTTCGTCCGAAGGTGCAAATCTAGTTAACGATCGAAACAAACATTTTTTGTCGATTATTTGTATGCTTTATCCGTGTCGCTGTTACGCACTGGCTAAAATAATGTTTTATCGATCTAAAAACCGCATTTCTTTACATGTAACACTTATCCAACCCTTCATCGCAACAAATATAAGGTGTTTCTCTCGCTGTACGACGAAAGCTACTTCCTTTGGTTTTTGTTTTGCCTGACCAGCGCGCCACTAATAGTTCTCTAGAATCCTCAACTGGGGACTGAAGAATGCGACTACATTTTTGCAAGCATCCCAAGGCCGGTTAAAGTGGAGAGTGAGTTGGATTACTTGGAAAAATAATAAATCTATTTGCCAAATAATAAATATATTAGAATTTCGATCCGATCTTAAGGGCTTGCTATCAGTAAGGAGGTTTTGATGGCTATATACAGGATATATCGTTAATACGCGTACTTGTTTCGTCATAAATGTGATGACATCTTTGTTGGTCTAATCGTTTTTTCCCCAGTTTTGTGTGTATTTGCTGAATATGAAATACAAAAGCCGGTATGGTGCATGCTAAGTTCTACTGAAATCACCATTTTTGTGTCAATAAAAACATTCCCATCCTACTAAAAACGACAAACAAAATACAAAATCGCGTGTTCAGAATTTTAAAAAATTAAACGTTGCGACGCACCATTCCTTTTGCACTGAAAATTCGCTTCTCATTGGAAAATAGGGCGTGTAGCTTTTTTCAATTGAATGACTTATACACCAACACGTGGCGCTGACGTTCGGCGGTGCACTAATGTTATTTTTTTTTATGTTGCATTTGCAGACTCTTTCAGTTCACCCGAATTTGGTTTCTTTGCACGCGCAGTGAACGAACCTCGTGAGGGCTTGTTTGTAAACAGCGGGTTGGCTTATAGATAAATGTATATGCAAATTATCAAACACGTGTGGATTTTAGAACGTTTCACGCGAAACGTATTGGTTTAGTATCCATAAAAAAAAACTTACTGAAAAAAAATATTTATGATTTTTTTAAGTTTAATAACACGTCGAGCTTTGAACTAAAAAGTATAAAAATAAAAGGAAATTAAAATTAACCTGATACATTTCATCTCGATCATTTCTCTGGTAATATCAGCCAGGGTTTATTTCTAGATTTAGATATATATTATTATTAAATATTATCACGTTCATGTATATTATATATGCAGTGCACGTGAACATTGACATTGCCTTCTTGGATATTATGGATATGCCTGTCTGCGGGACAGTTCATTTAATTGCGCTCTGACTTTGTTGTTCGCTTCGAGTACGAGCATGATTTTTCATGTCTTCTGAGGAACGAAAGCTTGTTATATAGGCGGTCATAGGTTAAGTACGCATCAGATCCTAATTCTCGAGTACCAGATAGTACTTGGTAGCATTGGCAGCAAGAGCCAGGTGAACAGCAGCAAGCAAGTGGTGCAGGTGCGTCAGCCATGGGGCTTATAACCGGTCACTGACTCTTGAATCCGGCTGACATCGCCTGTAGCCGGCCATAAACAGTCACCGAAATGAAATAACCCGGACAAAGAGATTTGGCAACGTGTTTTAAACTTCCTCAACGAAATACAATTAAACACGATATTTGCCTTTACTCTCTGAAGCACCGTTAAAGGGCATATAAAAATATTTAAAAATCAAATTCTAAAAGGACACTGAAGTCTCCAACCTCGAGCCTTTTATTGCAATAACCGTCAGCAAAACACTCATAAAGGTAGTTGCTGAAATATTACGATATTAAAGGGCTAATTTGCTGAGAAAAATGTTTGTTCGTTTTTTTGTGATTGTTTGAAATTCTTGAAATTGAAATCACATGTAATCGATTATTTGTTCCAGTAATTTTGTAATTGTTTGATTACCTTAATTAGGAGGTAATCAACAGAGCTATCAGATTTCTTTTGAAAGTGAAGTTACAGGAGGACGCTTAAGCTACGCCATGAAGATTGGAATGCGATAGCTAATCATATAAATCCTCGCTCGGTCCTCAACCGTGCAGAATGTCTCGGTGTCCTATCCGGTTGATCGTCAGTCTCGTAAACGAAGGGTCGTACGATCAAACCCACCTCTGCCTAATTTTTTTAAATTTTTTTTAAAGTACATAAATTGCTATATAATGTGGAATCATATGAGATATGCGGCGACCTTTAATTCGCATTACATGCCGTGTTTTAATTACCCTCATTCAACGCGTGACGTCGCGTTTAATGCGAGCGTTGTGGTTTTTTTTAAACCCCCGCCGTGAGGACATGTGGCTCCGACGTCATGACCGCATCGACCAATCAAGATTTCCCCTTCCCACCAGCGCCTACACCGCCGCCGCCGCAGGCATTCTGCCACATGAGCTCCTAGACGCTATCGCGTTGTTAAAATGCCTATAGTAGGTTACAAGTCAAGAAGGTAGCGGCAAATGCCCCCTAAGGGAATCATATATCCCTCCGCCACCTCCGCATCCAATAGCGTCCCATCGTTTCCGTGACGTCGTGACCAAAGCGCGAGGAGGGTCTTGCCTTTCTGTACATATTTGCTTTATCTTTCGACTTTGACTTAGCATTGTGGAAGCAACGAGAGGGAGATTAGAGTCATCCCCCTCCGATGGAAACAAAGACGACTTTCGGGGATTAGCTTCCCCTCCGATTGATACAAAGGCTGCTTTCAGGGCTCGGTTTCCTCTCCGATGAATACAAAGGTCGCTTTCTTAAAAAGTGGTGGTCGAGACAAGTTGGCACCACTCTGTGGCCATTATCTATCCATTGAAGCGGAACAAGGAGCGCTTCCATTGAACTCTTCTTTGGACTGCGGAGGGGTTTGAAACCGGCGCACCACGCTTGTGGTAGGAGCTTCTCCTGCCTTCTTAACTTGTAACCGACTATAGTAACCTTTACTTTTTTTCATCCCCTTTGTAATGGCGCCCTTTGTTTCGTCATTCTTTTCACCAAAGAATTCTCGAACCAAGTATCCGACAAGGGGACAGTTTACCAAAAGTGGTGGAATTATAAGGAGGTAATCCGCTACATATTATCCAATAATGAACAGCACAAAAGCATCGCTTTCAAACGGGCGGAAAACTACGCCGTTTTGCAAATCTGTAGTAATTGGAAAAGTATTATTATTATTCAAGTAACAGTAAATTGTTTTTCTCTCAAGCAAGTCACGTAATCTACTGAATGATTTCTAACAAGATGTAATAGTAAATGTAATTGGGAATTTTTTCACTAACGCATACAAGACATCTTTTGACCAATACCACATAGAGATCAAGGCCTACACTTGACGTCATCGTTGCTAGATGCGTCGGCAGGCGCGTGTTTCTGGCGTCGAGGAGTGCTAGCATCGCGCTCGTTTGAGACGCTGGAAGGCGTGCAGCCTTCGACGCTGTCGCGGGGTGAGACGCCCTGCATGGATGCACTAGTGCTGATGTGTGTGTGTGCAGGGGGTGGGGGGGGGGGCGTGCGGACCTTTCTTTCTAGAAGGTATTTCTATTCTACATTTTCCTTTAGCAGTATGCGTGATCGCTGGTATTGCAGGCCTCACCAATCGTGAATTAGGTTAAACCTCTGTAGTCGCTCGATGGACTCGCTAGCATCATCAAACTCCTCGCGTGTCACGCTTCGCACGTCGCGTGACAAGTTGCGTGACAAGTCATTGAAGCTAAAATACGGGACTTATTTTTAGTGCTCACCACGAGATGTTGTTGTCGTAGTTGGCGTCGTACTTGCCGTTGTTGTTGTCATTGTAAGCACAGCAGTCGTTGTTCCAGGCGTAGTTGGGCTGGGTGTAGCGTTCAACGACACGGGAGATGCACTCAGCGATTCGGTCGAATGCGTGGTGTTGAAAAATCTTGTTCCTTGAACAAAGAAGTAACAAATGTAAGCAAAACTCAAGACAAGAGCCTAATATGTATAAGATTTTACTAACTCCAACAATGGTACAAAGACGAACATCTTAAGCTAATTAGAAAAATAAATCACTGCTACCTTCTGAAATTCCTCATATCTTTTTCTATAAGAATCACCTTCAATATAGTGACATGCGGAGTTTCTAAGGTACCCACAGACACGGAATATAATGGTAAAATGAAGAGATATTTAAAAACATGCAATTCATATAAATTGATCATGATACAAGCAAATATGACCTGTAAATTTTCTACTTTATTTCCTAATTATGATACAATTATCTCATAGCTGCTGGTGCGAGCACATATTTTGATATTAACGTTAATATTTACGTGATCTAGTAGAAGGAGGCCAAACACTATTATAATATTTACGAATACAAAGCCCAGCTTGCGATCTGAGGGACAAGAAAGTGAGAGTTCAAAGCTTTGGAAGGCGAACAAATCACGCACCATGCGCACGAACGCTCAGGTAGGTACAAGCCAAACATTCATTATTTGAACAAACGTCACTATACCGACTTTTGCATACGCGGTAGCACCGTGAGGTACAAAAACACGCCCACGCGGGTTTTGCTGCCCTTATAATATGTGCTTTTTAAATTCAAATTGAAATCGTGATTTTTTCCAGATTATACCGCAAAGTTCTATCAGACAAAAAAGCTGCTATGGACAGCTTGACTTGACACGAAACACTGTTACATAAGCAGGAAATAAAACAAAAATGAAAAAAATAACATTTTTTTTGCACATTATGTATGAATACAATAACATGACGTTTAAAAAATACTCGAAAAAACAAAAATGCAAAGAACAAAAAAAACATCAATACAATAACTCGTACCGAGAACATTCAACAGCCTAGATGACATTTGAGGGCAAAATCGACTTTTGAAACAAAATATACCACTATCTCAATAGGAACACATATGAGTAATTTCATCTAAAATCGTGCAAGAAAAAAATAAAATATCCTCATACATTTTGAAGAAAAAAATTTACATTGGCAAAACATGTGTGAATAAAACAGAACTGTATATGAGTACAAATGACATTATCTTGTTCTTGAGATTTTTGCTTCGAAAGGGCAGAAGCTACGTCCTGCCATATTTGCAGTTTCCACGAGTGACGCAATTTGGAGCATTGAAACGTTTAGGTTATTTTTTACAACAATTTCACCTCCTTTTACTGCCTTAACACTTGGTAGAGAAGGGATAAAGTTATCTAGAAGTGTTTTTTTTTGTAGAACTAAACGTTCTTGAATTTTGCATTTCTGAGAATACTAGGCCAAGTTTGAATCGAGCTAGCATTCGATGTACAATTATTTAAGGCATAAGAAACATATCAAATTAAAGCTTGTAACCAAGTCAATTTAAACATTATAATATTGGTAACTCGCCTTTATTTAACTTCAGTCTTCTTTTTTAAGCCGTAATATTATTCGCGATTGACTCACTTCGACAACCAACCAGGCACCTCTTACTAACGCAGTTCTTCAAGGTAACAGAAGCGCTCGAGGAGTGCGAGCATGCGTGGAGTATGGTTATGATCCTCCTTTCTGGAAACACGTTAAATATAGACTATTGTCATTATGTTCTAGGTGAACGGAGCAAGGCACAGATTTGATAGGTGCGCAGTTGGAAACTAACGCAAATAATGATTGCAATGAATTTGCTGGATACGTCGGATGGTTGTAGCGTTAGGAAATTTCTAATCAGAAGAAAAATATCTATCGTAGATTATGTGAGACCTCATGTATGTACGATGCACTGATTAGCTGTTCCTAAATCAAAGCTGGAACAACGGTTTAGCTGTGTAAAGATCTCGTTACTCGCGGAAAACACGTATCTTCGTATCGCACTATGTGCATGTTCAGTACTTAGCTCACTTTGAGATGCTTAACTTGCCGACAAGTGCGCGTCGGCTTATTTCCGTTGTAATTTAGATGTCGCTTTTTTCTGACTATTTTATCGCTGTACTTGAGCCGTGCTGACAGGGCTGCGCGAGCACCCTCCGAGGCGCCGGATTTACATTTGTAACAAATACATCCGTCACCATCTGTCACGCATTTGGTTATTTTTCGAAAGTAGAATACTTCACATAGATTTTAATTAGTAATTTCTGAACTTCCCTAACAGTTCGTCTTCTATACATGGTACCTGCTTTTTCTTTGATTTTCAGCATCCTCAAGAGAGAGCTACGGAGAAGCGCAGTGAATCTCAAGGAGTGAGAGTTCTTGAACACATTTCAGAGTGAGGCTTCAGTTGTGTTAGGTTTCTTTAGTCTCCGGAGTTGTCAGTGACTATGACAACATTGGGGAAGAAGGCTGCATTCTAATGAATGTCGCCATATTCAAAATTGTTGTCATAGTCGAGTCGTTTTTTTAACCTGGAAGTCTTTGCTCCGATTGCGTTTTATGTCGGTCCGCATTCGTTTGCACCTTCGACGCATTATACCCAAGAGGTCCTCGTTTTGCTCTTGTGTCCCATCGTCTAGGAATCTATCGCACATCTGTTTTTTTCCGAAACGCTGGGGTTACCTGGCGTCCCCTGTGTCGAAAAGCGAAGCCCAATTCTTTTATTAGATTAACAGGCGAAGACGCCGCCTCCATAGTCGTCCTTGTGGTTCGATCCAAATCTGTATAAAGCCCCGGCAGCTGGAGTGGCGGCTATGTATTATTTATTTTAGTTATAAATGTTCGCTTCATACTTGTAAGGTCCGACGGTATTTTCTTGGGGTCATTTCCTAGGTGTGAGGCCAGCTCGACCTCATTCATGATTGTTGCGATGTCCGACAGTGCACCGACGTGCTGATTGAACATGCCCGATTTGATGACTGCGCTTAGAGCACCTGGTTGGCGGGGATTTGCTGCCGGCCGTCGACCAGTACGTTTATTGCGAGGAAGGTAAGCCTCGTTCTTCTTGTCCGGAATGTTCCCTAAAGTATCTTCCCGATTGAAATACTTCGTAGCGCAGGCTATGTGTTCCTTGTTTTCAGCCCGCCATTCGAATATTTTCCTTACGTGATACCAGTAGGCGTCGCTGTCAACGCAGTTTCTTTCAAAGTCCTCGAGTGCCCTAGGGCGCCTCGGGTTGGTTCTGGTACACCAATTTAGGACAAAGATCTTTGTACTGGTCTCGCAAAATGTCTAAAAAGTACATGATTTATTTTCGTACTCCGGCATCATCTTCGCGGCTCTTGCAGCGAGACACCTTGGCATTGCACTGTTGGCAGTCGCTAAAACATTTGCATTATACAAGGTTTTTTTTTTCATGGCATTGGTTTATATTTGTTGAAGAGAGCGCTGCAACTCAGTGTGCCAACCATTAGGGTTGATTTTATTGGTGGTATTTTCATTTGAATTGAGTGTTCTTGAAACATTCATCTCACTGTAGTATTTTTTGGTCACTAAGCTGCTGATTTCCTTAGATGTAAGGATCTCCCCTGTGACAGGCCTTCATATTACATCTCATCTGTTAAGGATACTTAATCCAGGTGAGCCTTGTATGACCTGAAACAACTTTTATTGGCCAGACATTTTCTCTTATCACGCGTAAAAGCGCGTAAACGTGTACTCTGCAATCGAGGCATCTATGTCCACGCAACGTACTGGCCCGACAATTGCTTCGATAGTGCACTCATTGCCGCTGTACTGACTCATAAGCTGAACATTAACCACAATGCTATAGTCTAATATTTGGCTTGAGGTATTGCCAAACTTAATTAATGCTAGTTTACTCTTTTTCAAGATTATGCAATTTATGTGAATTGCAACATAATGGAGACGACTGAGTCCACTTTTCTTTCTTTTCGTGTCTTGTGAAATTATGGATCACACAAGTTAAAACGTTTCGTACCCTACAGAATGCTCTCCATAGCCGCATTTTGAACTAGATCACGTAGTGCCCATTGGTTTCTAACTGGAAACATGTCTTGTCATTTCCCAGTAACTTCTTTACCTTCAATAGAGTTTTCTCAAAGTCGCAATGATGTGTGGCGTTTCTTTTCAAGTGGCAGATATAGCACTCGCCTCTTGTCTGCAGAATCTAACCTTGAAGTGCAGATAAAATTAATGCTCTGGTTTTCGCGACTTCGCTAGAGCTCCGCTGTGGTTACTTCTCTTCTTTTTCTCAAATTGAATGCTAAGTGACTAGTATCTCGCCGAGTTATGATGTGGATTTAGGTGTAGGCCATGAGGTGGCGTCACGCTCAGCTATTGTTGCATTGAGCAGTAGCTTGTATAAAACCGGTCTGTGGTATCGCACTATAGTGTCGTGAGGTATTAATGTGGTGAGGATATCGCAAATTATGTTTGTGAAGATTGATTTAGGTACGCTCAGTGCATTAGGAGCTGTGAAGGTCAGCTTCGCGGATTTTCGTACAGGCTTCTCGGACCTTTGTTATCTGTAGAGGATCGAAGATGAGAAAGCTATTTTAATGCCCTCAACAGTACCGGCTCTATCCTTCATTACTTATAGAGCGCTGCTTCAGTACGTGAATGGCATCAGCATAGAAAGCTTAATTTGTAGGTAGTCCTGCTATTGCCTCAGCTGAGTCTCCAGTCAGGTAGCTGCACAAATATTAAACATTTTCAGTTATTGAACATTTTTCACTGAACAAAAAATTCCTTCTAACTCTTCTCAGAAGGCCCACCAATGGGTGATTTTCAATCCGAATGCATTAATATCTAGAGTCGGTAGCCTTATTACACTCATCCTGAACACTGCTGTCAAGTGAACAGGATATAGTCGTTGCGCTGGCCTATAGCTTGGGACGTCTGCTTATCTCCAGTTCCTCAATCTTAAAGTCAAGTCCGCCAAGAAACATGACGGCCTGGTCGTGATATTCGCAAGCAGCTGCGTACTCTACCTCGAACTTTCCAATCAGGAGTAGCGGCTTCAACTCTTCCTCAATTCGATCCAACACCTCCTTGCTCGTACTAAAAAGTTTTTTTTAGATCAGTTTGGTCAGGTGAATATTAGAGCTTTTCAGCAGCGCGGAAGTGTCGTTAATAATCCTGGTGTTTTAGGCACGTCAAGTCATGCGCTTTGCCTTCAATTTATTAATTGTACTTCGTTAGAGTAGATCGATTATTGTTAGGCAGCAGGAATTCTACTGCAAATATTTGTTCGGCTGATTTTCCCATCTTTCCCCCCATCATTACAGTCTCAGAGTTCCAAGATTAGTGTTTGCCACGAACGTTCCATGTACATGGGAACTTTGCAGCGTCGTCTTGGCTCGGAGATGACGTCGCGAAGCCGTTTTCAAGGCTTCGGAACCAACATTTTTATGATCTTTCCTTTTTTACAAACTGGACATCAAAATGCCAAGGAATAGTTTAGATGCCGTCTAATCAGTCACTCTCGAAATGGCCTATACATTTTATTTCGTCGTCACTAGTCGAGTCCTCTTTTTCAGTTTTAATTTTCTACGCGATCACTCGAACGTCCCAGATACGTTTCCTTTTTTACTTGTGGGTAAGGGGGAGCGTTCTAGAATACAAAATATCCGACGTATATACTGTCACTGGGAAAGCCAGGCTCTGCACTTTCTTCCACCCACTCTTGTCATAATCAATGTACACAGAGTCACAGAGTTAGCACATTGAAATTCCCTTCGATCCGTTATGTCATCGATACGAAGGTTACCGCGGAAGAAAACCTATTTTGTTTTGAGGTTAGTGAGCATCGGGGATTAGTAAACTTTTCAAAGTATTGCGAAATTTGTAATGTAAGTAAAGAGGGCCTGAACAATAAAACAAAATACCAACCAAAGATTAACCGCTGCAATTTTTGCACGCGCTGACACAGCAAAGCCCCATCACTCCCTAATGAAAAATACACCAGGAAATCCTGGTGTGACATCAGAGAATCCAGGTGTGACACCAGAATATCTGGTGTGCCCACCAGGAATGCTGGTGTATCGAGCACACCAGCCTGATGTGCCCACCAGAAATGCTGGTGTATCCGCACATCAGCCTGATGGGTACACCAAGAGAGTCTGGTGTCACACCACAAGGGCTCATGTGCCCACCAGGCAGCTTGGTGTGCACACCACGCAGTTTAATGTGACACCAGAGTCGTGTTTTTATTGACCTTTCCCCCGTCCGCGAGCGTGTTTTCGATTAGTTTGTGTGCCGCCCCGTCCCCCGACGGGGTGCCTTGTTTCCTCCCGTTTTGGTGTTCGCCGGAGACCCCGCGGCGGGCTCCTTTGTGCTCAAGAAGTGCCCCCTCGTCCCGAGCACTTTCCCGGGTGGCCTTGAGCAGCTTGGGGCGCTCGCCGGCTCGCCCCTTCGAGGGTTTCTCTTTCTCTTTCCGCCGGTATTCTTGTTTAAGTTTGAGAAAATAAAGAAGTCTTTTTTGTGAGTCGAAGCCGAAAAGATGTGTGTTGGTGAGCTTTCCTGACTTCCGAAGAGCTTGGTTTGGTAGCAAAACAACAGTGAAAGCTAGTAATTATTCCAGTTTTTGGTGCCGAAAACCGGGAATTAACGACCAGATCATGCCTACTTCGAGCGAGGAGGCCGTCGACCGCCTGAAGCAAAAGAGAATTACCATGCGAGCCGCCACAACAAAGATCATTAACGAGATTGGCGTCCTGCTGTCCACGGATCCAACCGACATCGGTGAGCTCGAAGAAACATTTGATATGCTTCTACTTAAGGAAGCTTCCCTGAAAGAGTTGGACAAGGAAATCGAGCCATCTGTCAAATGTGATGCCTTAGAACAGGAGATTTATGGCGCGGAGGGGTACGCGGAACGGATCAGCGTAACTAAGACACGAGTCAACCGCAAGCTGAAAGGCCAAGAATTGCAGAACGACAGGGCGTCCGGTTCTTCGACGCAGGGCAGTGGCTCCGCACAAACCCCAGTTGATCGCGGCCAACTCCCTACAACAGTAAAGCTTCCGAAGATTTACTGTTGTGCTTGTTTGCTTTTTTTAATAAAGTAATATGACAGCAGCGTTGTTGTCAAACTTATCAATGTACCCTTTTTGTGAGTAAAGCAACACCCAGTCAACAGGTGCTCTGGTATCACACTACAACAAAACCTGATGTCCCAACAGAACGTTAGATTGCTGGTGTCACATCAGAACACCAGATTTCTGGTGTCACACCAACACACGAGATTTCTCGTGCCACACCAGAACACCAGGAAATGTCCCAAATCACATCTGTGAAAAAGTCTGGTGTAACATCAAGTCACACCAGCGCTCGGCCTGGTATATTTGTCACTAGGGCTGCAACGCGCTACTCCACATAATTTTCTTTCGCTTTCTTGCACGCTGAATGTCCCGTGCGTCTGCTACCGACCATACGGAGCAAGCATTAACGT
>JAZHYW010066744.1:0-122651 GCA_037355805.1 Ixodes ricinus
GCAGCGATTAACGCCGTTCCCATTCATTGTACAGGTGCTTGCTGCTACCTGCCTCCTACAGCCTTATGAAGCCACCAGCGTCAGCGTCGTTTCCCGTGGCGGATTCCCTGTCCGTCGCGGCCTACCACCGCCAACAGCCACCCAGAAAGACACGGACGAAGCAAGAGACATCGCTACCGTGAAACTCGTGGACTATCAGCCGCCACTTCCGTCATCGACATCGCAGCCGCCACTGGCTATAAGAGGGCCCGCCCCTCCCCCGCCGCTTCGTGGGCTCGGCAGTTGTACCGCCATGCAGCAGCGATTAACGCCGTTCCCATTCATTGTACAGGTGCTTGCTGCTACCTGCCTCCTACAGCCTTATGAAGCCACCAGCGTCAGCGTCGTTTCCCGTGGCGGATTCCCTGTCCGTCGCGGCCTACCACCGCCAACAGCCACCCAGAAAGACACGGACGAAGCAAGAGACATCGCTACCGTGAAACTCGTGGACTATCAGCCGCCACTTCCGTCATCGACATCGCAGCCGCCACTGGCTATAAGAGGGCCCGCCCCTCCCCCGCCGCTTCGTGGGCTCGGCAGTTGTACCGCCATGCAGCAGCGATTAACGCCGTTCCCATTCATTGTACAGGTGCGTACAAACGAATCTCTCTTTGCAAGAAAAAGCGGAAACCGCTTCTTAGTACAGCTGCCGAGCCCTCGGTGCCTTGTTGCTTTGTTTTTCATGTGTGTCGATGTCATTCGCGAGCTGTTACTGCAGTCAGGAGACGTCGAAGAAAACCCAGGTCCACATACTCGTAGCGGGGACAACCAGACAGACTCAACCATTCATGCAATTCTTACAAAATTGGAGGCTGGCCAAGCTTTAATTATGTCGGAGCTAAAAGCGATAAACAACAGATTGGCAGCAACCGAACAAACACTGTCCGAATTAAGCACACGTATCACTAAAACTGAAACCGAATGTTCTTCTATCCCTGAAATCCGCTCCAACGTTGACAGGTTGTTATCGTCAGCCGCCGAAACATCAAGTGTACTGGCTAACGTCGACGATAGACTGAACGATGCTGAGGACAGATCACGCCGTTGTAACCTTGTTTTTTATGGCATTGCCGAAGGTGCCTCCGAAACGTGGAATGACAGTGAAAATCTAATCATTAATCTTTGCAAGGATCATCTTGGCCTGTCGATCGAACCCAAAGAAATCGAAAGAGCGCACCGAGTTGGAAAGGTTCAACCAAACAAACATCGCCCAATTGTCGTGAAATTTACTTTCTTTAAAACCAGAGAAATGGTGTTGTCGAACTGCATCAAGTTTAAGGGCACAAGCTTCAGCGTTGGGGAAGACTATTCTGCAGCGACTCGTATAACGCGCAGAGAATTATTACGTTTTGCCCGCGACCAAAACGCCCCTTTCAAACTGCGGTACAAAAAGCTGATTATCGGAAACAAAACGTACTACTACGATACGACTGAAATGAGGGTGCAAGAAAGATTTCCAATATAGCAACAAGCCGCATGCATTTCACCACCCCCAGTTGGATCCCGTCCTCGTCACAGCATGAATAAAACGCACTGCAACACAAATGACAGCTCATTTTCAGTCCTTTTTACTAACATTCGGAGTGTCATGCCAAAACAAGAACAAATATGTAATCTAATCCAGTCATCTGAATGTGGTATTGTTATACTCACAGAAACGTGGCTTACGCCTGCTATCACAGACTTGGAAATTTTCCCGCTCCTACCCGAGTTTCTTGTATATCGACAAGACCGCACATCAACGAGAGGTGGGGGCGTCTTAATCGCGATAAAAAATTCAATCCGTCATCATAGAGTAGACGTTGACAGCCCTTTAGAGATGGTCTGGATAGCATGCGAAGGTCCACGTAATCTTATCGTTTTAGGTGCGTGCTACCGCCCGCCAAAGCAGGATTCCGAATTTGCAAGACAATTCAATGACGCTTTAGACTACTTGCATAAAAAGTACCCAAGAGCACAATTTATTATCTGCGGTGACTTCAACTATCCAAGCATAAATTGGTCAGATGTATCTCGTGTCAGCCCTAAAGAATGTAGTGAATTTTTAAACTGTATACAGAACTACCAACTCACTCAAGTGATCACGCAAGCAACAAGAGAGACTGCACATACTTCGAACATACTAGACTTAATACTCATGACAAACCCAAGCAACTTGCAATCCCTGTATTACCTTAAAGAACTAAGCGACCATAAAGTAATTCTGGCTACTTTCAAATTATCTCTCCAGAACGAGAAACCCATTACCAAGCAAATCAAACTTTATGACCGCGGAAATTACGAAGCCATAAACAGAGAACTCGAAAACTTCTATCTCTCATACGAGCGAGGTTTTCACTATCGCGCTGTCGATGAAAACTGGTACCTATTTTGTAACAAATTGAACGAGCTAGTAGATAAATTTATACCAACCATTACCATTAAAAGCAAACCATCTGCCCCATGGTTTAACAATGCAATTAGAAAAATGAACAACAAAAAAGCGTTTATTTAGATTAGCCAAAGCAAAAAACATACCTTCTACGTGGCTACTCTATTATGAAGCAGAAAAACATTTTACAAATGCAGTTCGCAAAGCTAAGCAGTGCTTTTTTGGAACCACCCTACCCAGTATGCTTAAGAATAACCCCAAAAAGTTTTGGAAAACTGTAAACCCTTCAGCCGTAACTTCAATCACCTTGCATGGTAATTCCGATGAGCCCTTAAGTAACAGTGAATGTGCTAATACGTTGAACAACGCTTTCTGCTCCGTTTTTACGCAAGAGCGCAGCCTGACCTCCCCAACTACTACCGACACAGTGATTCCTGAAACTATGTCTCCAATAATAGTTAACTACAACGGCATAGTCAATGTGATTAACAATATGAAACTTTCATCAGCTGCTGGACCAGACAACATCAACTGCAAAATACTGAAAAACACAAAGGTGATAAGCAGCGTCATTCTCACATTACTGTTTTCTCAATCACTCGAAACAGGCCACGTCCCCGCTCAGTGGAAGTTAGGTAAGATTATTCCAATCCCCAAATCCGGTTCCAGGTCTTCCCCATATAATTACCGGCCCATATCTTTGACAAGCGTGCCATCAAAAATTTTGGAACACATAATTTTCACAAACATTATAAATCACCTAGAGCGTAACAACTTCATACACCCTTTCACAACACGGTTTCCGTAGGGGTTTATCTTGTGAAACACAACTAGCCGGATTCCTTCACGACCTACATGTTAATTTCGACAATAACACACAGACAGACACAATTTTTCTCGATTTCGAAAAAGCGTTCGACAAAGTCCCGCATCGCCGACTAATGTCTAAACTTGCCCTGCTTAACCTAGACCCGTTCGTGTTATCCTGGATTAACAACTTCCTTTCTAACAGAAATCAGTTCGTCCTTGTAAATAGCACCCCCTCTAACACCAGCCCCGTTCTCTCGGGAGTACCTCAAGGCACAGTGCTTGGCCCTCTTCTCTTTTTAATATATATTAATGATTTGCTGCTCTGTGTATCTAATAACATCCGCCTCTTTGCCGATGATTGCGTCTTATATTCCAAAATTAACAGTTACGATGACCAAGTAAAATTGCAGGCAGATCTTTCAGCTATAGAAAATTGGTGTAATAAATGGCAAATGTCCTTAAATGTTTCAAAATGTAAACTCGTCTCCTTTCATAAACGCACCAATCCATTTACTTATAATTACTCCATCGGTAGTTCTGTCCTACAAGCAACTAGTACTTACAAATACCTAGGCGTGCACTTCAGTAAAGACCTTTCATGGTCCATCCACATAAACAGTATAATTTCAACTGCAAGTAAATCCCTTGGTTATCTGCAACGTACCTTAAAATTCGCTCCTCCTCACTTGAAACTGCTCGCCTATACAACAATCATCCGCCCCAAACTAGAATATGCCGCAGCGATATGGGATCCATACCAAAATTATCTTATCGAAAACTTAGAAGCCATTCAAAATCGTGCTGTAAGATTCGTATACTCCGACTATTCGTCTTTTACAAGCGTCACCCAACTAAAGAAACGTGCGGCTCTGCCTTTGCTAAATCACCGTCGAAGAATTGCCAGATTGTCACTGTTTCACCGATATTATCACACGTTGTCACCGAACCCTTACATCACGCTCCGTTCGCACTTTTCAAGTCGCATTAACAACACCAAACAAGTGTCATATCCTCGCCCAAACACAGATCGATTTGCAAATTCCTTTTTTATTAAAACAGCCAAAGATTGGAACGATCTTCCTGAAAACATAGTACAGCTTAGGGACTTGGATAAATTCAAAGAAGCTCTTATAGCGCTAGATCCATCATAGTTTCATAATGATGAAATTCATGCGTGCATTTGTGTGCTCTCCCTGTTTTTCTTGATATAGATGTGCTCTTTTTCTATTCTTTTGTATTTTGTCCAGCAGGTTTCTGGAATTTTTGCTGATTTGCTGTGTAATACCCACCCCTCATGTAATACCCTCTCCTCCGGGGGCCTTTGAGGAAAATAAAATAAATAAATAAACTATGCGGGTAAGGCTTCGCGTCTTTCAAAAAGTGTCAACAAGTTCACATTAACTGAAGAGCGTGTTGCTAACATTGACTGGCAAAGGAAAGAATAAAACAAACTCGGGACAAGTGACGACTAACATCGTGTTGCTGTTGCAGTAGCCATAAGTAGCAGTTCCAGCGTCTGCTGGAAGCTTTAGCGCCGATGTTGACAGAAAAACATGTGTAAACTGATATCCTGCTTTACCAAATTAAGACCAAGTGATTTTCAGAAGCTGACCTGGTTGGTTATCGATGCTTGTGAGATTTGCCAGCTGAACGAAGAAAGAAATATTCAAGATTGAGAGAGACAAGGAACATAGACATGCACTCCGCTGGACTAACAACCATTTACTGAATAACATATTTTTCTTCGTCAACTTTCATTTACTGAATAACTTATTTTCCTTTGTCGACTTTCATGATTGCCTAGACGAAATAGTTCACCCTCGTCTTCATCAATTCAGTTTAAAAACCTTGCATCCCCAGAGGCAACGTCATATGTGGGATCATTCAGGCTATATTACACAAAAGGCGTTTTCTGCAAATACTTTTTTTCTTTTGTTTGTAGCACAATGGAGGCAGTGCTTAGACATTCGTCCTCCTTCTCCTCAATGGCTAGGAACTCTAGAGTCTCCCTTGCGATATGTTGTTTTTTTGTATCTAGCCATGATGTTGATGTTTGAGAAGAAGGGATCACATTGGAATTCGAGACAATGCGCTGGAAAGTGACCCGCTGCTGCAATTGTGAGCACGGAGGCGGCCTGTTCCCTGGTGCGGTCATTGGCACAGCGCCCAGTTTGTCCGGTGTAACATTTCCCACATGACAGAGGAATGTTGTAAACAACAGCGATTGCAAATGGGGCGTATTGAGTCCTGTGTGCGGTGCCGCACGCGTTCTTTTCGTTGTTGTCGGCCTCACCGTTAACCATGCGGCACATGGCATATGCCTTGTTGGGAGCTGAGAAGACGACTTGTATTCCATGTCGGCCAGCGATCTTTTTCAGGCGATGTGTAACCCTGTTGGATATATGGCGGCACCACTACAGGTTTAGGAGGCTTCTTCTTTGGTGGTCGTGCAGTCTCACTTGGTTTGTATAGTGTGTGAGGCCGACAACAACGAAAATAACACTTCCGGCACCGCGCACAGGACCCAATACGCCCCGTGTGAAAGCGCTGTTGTTTCACATACATGGGAAATGTTACATCGGACAAACTGGGCGCTGTGTCAATGACCACACCAGAAAACACGCCACCTCCGTGAGCACGATTGCAGCAGCGGGTCATCTTCCAGCGCATTGTGAGGAATGCCAATGTGTTCCTTCTTCTCAAACATCACCATCATGGCTAGACACAAAAGCTGATGGCAAGAGAAATTCTAGAGTCTCTAGCCATTGAGGAGAAGAAGGACGAATGTGTAAGCGCTGCTTCCATTGTGGTACATACAAAAGAAAAGGAGTATTTGCAGAAAACGCCCCCTGTGTAAAATAGCCTTAATGAGCCCACAGATGAAGTCACCTCTGGGGATGCAGGGTTTTCAAAATGAAGTAATGAAGACGAGGGTGAACAATTTCGTTTAGGCAATAATGAAAGTCGATAAAGCAAAATAAGTTATCCAGTAAATGAAGGTCGACGAAGGCAAATAGGATAATCAGTAAATGGTTGTTAGTCCAGCGGAGTGCATGTGTAAGTTCCTTGTGTCTCTCTATTTTGTATATCTTTTTTCTTTGTTTAGCTTGTAAATCTAACAAGCATTAAAACCAAGGACGCACGCTCTCCCCCCCCTCCCCACTTCTTCCCGGAGGATGATTGCGATACCCGTGAGGGCCCACAAATGGGAACATCTTGATATTGCACTCACATAAGTGATTGACACAGGCGCAGTATGTGAGTCAAAAATCCCATATGCTTCGTCCTTGGTCCTTGCTACAACAAAGGATGGCACAGCCAGGCTTTGCTTTGGTTACAAAAGCCTAAATGAGTTGTCGATCAGGGACAGTTACCAATTACCAAGCATATTCTCACAGATGCACACCCTCGAAAACGAAACTGATATTACAATGATCGACAACGCCCTTGGATTTCTTCAAATCGAAGTCCATCCGGCTTACGTACAAAAGACAACATTTATTTGCCGCAGGGTGCTGTTTGAACTCACGCGCCTTCCATTTGACGTGTCTAACTCGCCCGCCGTCTTTGAGCATTTGACGCATGTTGTTTTTGGCGAGGCGAAATACGAGTTGACGATGGTATACATGGATTATGTAGTCTTGTTTTCGCGAACATTTGAGGAACATCTCGCCCAGCCTCACATCATACTCGAGTGATTGTCCCAGGCCGGACTTACAATCTATCCAGGTAATGTTCAGTTTGCCTCACCCAAAATCAACCTTCTTAGACTTATAGCAGACAGCAGCATGCTGCACCCAAATTAGGGTAAGTTACGCTCGATAAGATTACCCACCTGCTCACGACATATGAGCCTACAGAGATATGGGATGATTGCTTTCTATAAAAATTTCCTACCGGAATGTGCCGAGATAACGGAACCCCTAAACCAATTGCTTGAAAAAAAGTAATGTTGGGGGCAACAGCAACAGAACCATATTCGCGTGTCTTTAAAAGCGGTGACCGAAAACCCGTGCATGAACGTTTTTGAGTTTAATCGTTTGTTCATCTTTCAAACTGACGCAAGTGATTACGAACTGGGAGAAGTTCGTTTAGAGGAATGGGACAACGTCCTTCGTCCGGTGGCCCTTTGAAGTCACAGGCTGATGAGAATAAAGCTGAACTAATCAACGACGAAAAAAACGCGTCTGGGGTTTATTTTCAGGCTTCAGAAGTTTGAGACGTACCCTTACGTCGCTTCGTTTTAAATTCAAAGTTATCACGTGGTTATCTCGTTGCTCAATGAGTTTCGAAACCCCGCAATACGTCTCGCTCGTTGGTCGGATACGCTGCCGCGTTAGAGGCATACTAGGAAGCACAAGCGTGGCGTTACTAACCGCACGGCGGATGCGTTTTCCCGTGCTCCAACTCTCGGGCACAAAAGGCGTGTGGATCCCAACTTGGCGGAAATTTCCAATGCCTCGCGTATCACTCCAGATTCGTGGTGGGGAACTCTCGAGACCAGAGAGGAGCTTCGGCGGCCCAGCAGTTCGATGGACTTTGTCAGACGGTGATAGAATGGCTGGCAGAAGAAAGCGCAGCCGACACAGGAGTCCCGGAGACTTCGAATTATAAACTTGCTGAGCAGCGACGGCATCTTGTGTCGGTACATCTCACAGGTAGATGGTGGGTCCTGTGGCCCCTCGATACTCCGCACTGTATATTACCGCGTTAACTGCATAAGTTGTTTATTAATATAAATGCACGCTTCCGCCCTGGCAGGCCACAGCATTGGAAGTAAAAACGTACGGAAAGTTGGCCGTAATTGCAACGTGGCAAGGTGTGATACAGGATAATGTACACACTTAGACGCACGATTTGTCAAAAAGGCGAAGCCACTATGTGGCCAACCACCAGGTTTAATGCAGTCGGTCGAGAGCAAGCTCGCCTGGGAGTGCGTTGCCTGTGATTTTGTCAGTCAATTTAGCTGCAATCCACGCGGAAAACAATATTTGCTAGTAGTGACTGAATATTTCACGAAGTGGGTCTAAATATTTCCTTTTTGAGCAAAGCTCGACTCTGGGATAATCAGGAAGTCTCTCGCTGAGGAGGGGGAGATTCGCCGAAATTGGCAATGTCACAATGCTTATTACCGAACAACACTTAGTATGTTGTAGGTAAGGTGTTCGTAGGTGAATATAAGGCAATAGGAAAACGGCACAAACAGAAGTCGGCGTACCATCCACAAGGGAATATCACGTAAAGAGTTAATCATGAACTGTAAAATAGTGCCTTTAGCCACACAAACCGAGACAAAGACTGGACGGGAAACATGCAGTCGCTAATTGCACGACAATTAGCCGGTCAAGGGTTTATCTCCGGCTCAAGTGAACTTTGGGATAATGGCTGAACACTTCATCTCCGAGTTGCATATACAGTGAGCCGTACTGATGAACTACTTTATTGTACATGACGTATACATCTAATGTATACACCTCTGATACTTCAACTATCCTAGAATGAAAGGCAATAAAGCATTCGCATCATGTTGTATATTCTATGTGCCAAGGTCTGTCACTGCAATCGATATCATTATTATTCACGTAACTGGCTATAGACTCTAATCCTTACAGTCAATGCTGCTATAATACTCATTGCGCCGGGTGACACTCTTAGCGCACCTATCTAGTGTTGATGTGGTTGGGGACCGGCGTCCTCCTTCCAAGAACGTTCTCGGCTCTTTTCCGTCGGTGCTGACTGTCGAACGTCCATCAAAGCTCTTTTTTCAGCTGGTCCCATGACGTAATCGATGTTTTATTATCCTTTAACTCGTATCGCGCCTTGCCTTGAGGGCACTGTGTACGTCCTGAAGGGTATTTTCAGGCGTCCACCCATTTTGCCTGGCCACTCGCTCGTACTGGTTGATCCGGTCCTCAATGTCTTCGTAGATGTCGCCATGAAAGAAAGCAGGCACCCGGAGTGTGACGGGCATAACCACGACGGAGGGGACGGTAATCGTCGAGGTCTTCCTTGGCTTCTGCGGCAGGGGACCAAGCACCAGGGCTTGGCCTTTGGTATGGCAGCTTGCTCGGGCTTCGGCGTCTTCTGCGAAGGGTAATCTTCTGGGACTGAGCACCTCACTCGGCCGTCGTGTCTTCAGAGGGGTGCGCTCCACGCACATAGAATGTGATACCCCGCACCTCCACCAGAAAAGTCACAAATGAAGGCGTCGATGCGATTAATAATGACCTGAAATAAACGTTCAATAGGGGTAACTTGTGCCTAAACCGCAACCAAAGGGGTATGCGAAGATAATTGCAGAGCGTCGCGGGCGTCAGAGGTGGTTGAAACGCAGAGTCGAGCGCTGGCGAAAGAGGGCGTCGTCTTCGGGAAAGTGTGAGTCAGTCGGCAAAGCCGAACTCCGCTCCATATCTACTTCAGTCAGTATGTCGAATATTCGACCTAGAATGTTTGGAAGTGAGCTAAGGCGAGACTGTGTAGGCGAGGTTATTTTGGCCTCCCTATATTTTACACTCATGATAAGAGTATGCTCGAATCTCCTAGAAGTACGGAGAAGCGTTCCTTCTAGTTCATGCACGCGGCAACACCAGTTCCTCCGCTCAGATCTGTGTTAGGAAGCGGTGATTGCGGTGGGTCGCACGTTTCCTCTTTTCAGCGATCGTGCGCATTCCATTAAAACGTGCCCACATTGTAAGCGCCTATACAAAGGCGAAGCGTGCCTGCGTTCTTTATGCCTGCGTATATAAATGCCTGCGTTCTTTAGATGAAGCGGGTACTATTAAAAGCGTAGACCTCACCCTTTCAACGAGTCTATTTAGCTCGAGATAATATGAAGTTCAACTCAACGCTCGCGGACGTGTGGTCCCGTGGATACGCCTCAAGATTGTGCGGTCGCACACCATTCATCACCAGGGAAGAGATTAGACACGTTACCACGAATCGAATACCCAGCGCGTTCCTCCCCAGAGAGGTCCGCTTTAGCGATACGTAGCCCCTCCGCCGAGCAACCGCGCTTGGCCTGAATGCGTGCCGACGTTTCACAGATCTAGGGAAGCGGAAACTATTCGGCGTTATCTTTTCTAAAGCCGGTTGTATGTTTAGAAAGCATGATTTATGGAGAGCAAACGGCGTGCAAAAGGCTCGAGAAACGGGAATTTGCTGGTTTTTCTTGCAGAAATAGCTAGAGAGTGGTACTCAAGGTAAATATTTACCACCGCTGCTAGCAGTTTTCAAATATAGCGTTCACCGAGTATTTTTTTAAATATTCTGCTGCATTGCAGTTTGTATGCAGGATGTTTGTTTAGCGTTTACAGGTTCGCTTTAGAAAAGCCACGGAAGCTACACTCATGCGGTAAGTGCAGGAGACTCGTACGCCCAGTGGGACATAATATTTATTTATTTATTTATTTACAATACACCTCAGGGCCATAAGGTGTTAGAGAGGGGAGTGTGTAATGACTACAATGTTTGTTACATGCTTCTCGGAATCTGATGGGGTCCTCGGATGGTGACGATGTCTTCGGGAAGGTCATTCCAGTCCACAATAGCATCAGGAAGAGGGGCGTGCTGATGTACGGTGGAAAAACTCTTTGGCCGGGCTATTTTATTGCAATGATCGAGTCTGGAGGAATAGATAAGCCGGTGGGGAAAGAAGAGACTGATTTAGAAGTGGTGAGTAAAAACTTTATGCAGAAGGCAGAGACGGAATATTTTTCGACGGGTGGAAAGCAATGGGAGAGAGATATTATATTTATTGAGGGAGACACTGGAAAAACTATAGTAATCAGACTGAATAAAACGCGCAGCACGGTTTTGAACAGATTCAATGTAGTCTGTTAATGTAGCATGACTGAGGTTTGCCAGATTGAAGATGCGTATTCTAATTTGAGACCGAACTAGGGCAAGATAGAGGAGCCGTTTCAGTTGAGAAGGGGCGGATCTGAAATTGCGACGAAGGAAACCCAAGCTTTTGTTAGCGGAGTTTAGTGTTTAATTGTCATGATCAGTCAGACAGCTAACTGAAACGCCGTAATAAGCACTTTAATGACTGAATTTGAATATGTTTCCAATTAGAAACCTTTTGAGCGTCATCGAAAACTGCTAGACAACTATTTAAGAAAAGACTTTCAGCTTGAGGGAAGCGCAGTAGTACGGTAAAGTTGCTATCTTGTAGCAAACAACTAAAAGCAAAAAAAACAACAAAAAATGATGATGATAAAAAAAAAACACGACCGGGCGAAAAAGTAGATTACAAATTTGACTTTCATGATTAGACAGCGCAATGTGGGCCCGACTTTGAGGCGTGGTGACAATGGTTTGCGCATTTGTTGCGAAATTTAGCAAGTGCAGTACCTCTGATAGGCTAGGATCGTAAATTTACTTCACGAAGTACCGCTTCAGGACCGCACGTTGGCACTATGCGCATGGTGATCGGGTGCGTTACCGCATCGGTAACCTTGGCCCTGCTGAACGGGTGGAAAATGCAGGGATGCACCGCTTTTCCCATGTGCTCCAAGTCTCTCCCTAATTTACTGATTTAGTGTTTTTTGGTGAGATTAGTTATTTTGTAATTAGAATCATGTATTAATTTTTCTTTAATTAAAATGTTATTAGAAAGTTTTAGATAATTAGCTGACTCGTTGCGGCGACTGGCCTCCCAAATAATATCCCCATCGACCGATAACTATCCTTCAGAAACCGAAAGGACCTTACGTTCACGGATTTTGTATAGACAAATCTGTAAGGCATAAGAAAACGCTCTGTATATTTAATGATAATCGCAACACTCGGTGCTTTAAAGCGCGTTACCAGAACAACTATGCACTTATTGATTTATAAGTATTATCGAAGGCGTACCCAATTCCTTCCAAAATGCAAGATTTGCATACTCTCCTGAGAATACTCTGGTGGTCCCAGTACAAATACTTGATAGTGCCTTCTATTTCCCCGACATTAATCTAAGTTGCCGGCTATCAACATAAGTGGGGGTGCCACATTCCTTGGTGCTGATACGCATTACATATTTTACCTAAACGTCTTTCACGCACAATGTTTCTGATATCTGGATCTCACAAACGTGTTTAGTCTTCCTCCGCCCTATTGTTTTGCACAACGAACGTCCAAACAGAAGAAGCAGCATTGATACCCAACCTCTAACGCAATCAGGGAAACTCGACAACGTCACAACTTCAATCTACAACTCAAGACAAAAAGGTCTACGAGAAAAAAAGTACAAAACCTCGGACACAGCCGTGGCTCGAATACCTAAACAGGGTAGCACCTCGCCGAAAGTTGCATCAGCCATGCGGGCGTGCCGATATCAGAGGAAACAATTGGCGCTTCGGTGTTTTTGTCGAGTGAATATTTGTGATGGAAATCAAATCAGGGCCCCAGGCGTTGAAACAAACTTTAAATTGAATCGGAGTGCATCATTGGTTTGTATACCGTACACCCTACACGCAATCACAGTTCTTTATTTTTTTCTCGTGAGGATAAGAAAGTTGGTTCATGTGAAATATTTCCTTTTTGTACTTTGTTTTGGCAGGTGCAATTTGACAGAGACATATGGACAACAAGGTAAAGGAGATAATTCCACGCTCCTTGACGCTACTCAACATATAGACCATTTGCAAAAGTCCCTACTAACGACTGTCCACCATTGCTTCCTCACTAATTCTGAGCATTATTGGGCACGAGTGTGACGTCAGCGTTCGGCGTGAACTCGACTCAGCTCGAATTGATAACAAGCGTTGACATCAACGTTCGGCGAGGACATGGAGCCAATTACTGCACTTCGTGAGCAAGCAATGGGGTCCGAATAGTGTTTCTCTATGGACTTTTGAAAAGGGTCTTTTTAGGTGAATGTTTGGTGCACAATCCCCTCAGTGGTGCTACGGAAATATTAACGCAGTAAACTCTGCTCCTTTCAGTGCTTCTGGGAACGTGCACCAGATATGAATCACGATAAATGTTTATAAGAGGAAGATCAGCCTACTTTTCAAAAACAAGCTGATATCCGTTAATTATAACGTAGTTTTGGCCAGATGTGTGCAAAGGCTAACTAGAGTTAATATAATTTAACACTATACGCGAGCAAACTAACCTTAGAGCTGGCCGAGAATTAGTTTGTTTATATCCAAAGTTGCAAAAATACTAATTGAATCACTTATCAAAAAATATTTAAGGGATGAAACACTTGATAGTACAAGACGTTTAATATCATGCTTGATAAAGTCATTACCAGGTATTTGTAATATCTAAACACTTTGAGCCCTAGGCTATAACACTACCCTAAAATCAATAAAGACGTTCTTATAAATGATTTGCACCGCAATAAAAATATATAAAACGTTCATTGTACTAGAGTTCTCGACAGCGCAGGGGGTGGCTTATTGTGTTCGCGCGTCTTGCCTTGCGATTCATCAGAGAAGTTGGGTATTGCGTAAAGGACGAAACACAAGCGCTGTTCGTTTGCGTTAGCGTTCAGTGCTGAACGCTGCACATGCCCATCGTTGCCATTGGTCAATCCAAGACGAAGCTTGGGGCTCCGCGCACAGGCAGCGTGGAGCAGGCAACGCTGACGGAAACGCAAAGTGCTTGCGTTGGCTCCCGCACGTAACACTGAAACCAATACTTCTTGGAAGCTGGTATCTGCTGATGACGTAATGTCATTGACATTCACGCAATAAAAACTAAGCAGCCCGAAAAGGATGTCAACATGCAGGATTTTAGAGTAGGGTGACAGATTTCCATGACATTCTTTTCAGAGAAATGTGGTGTCAGAATAAATATATGAAATACCAAATTACCGCTTAAGTATTTTATATATGTCACAATTTTTCTTAATGCTTGCAGGAATAAGAAAAAGAGTGGCGAAACTCGGAGAATCGGACACCACATTAAAAGCACCTATCGACACACTTGGCAAAGTGGTGGTATAAGCCGAGAACTGCTAATTAACCTCTGCTGCAATTTAGACAGTTGAAAAAATAAAGCAATTCCTATTTTGTTATGTTTCTTTTTCTTAGGGGTGCTCGCTTCAATATATTGATGATCAGATACTACTATTTATAAATCATTTCCAAGTTGAGTCAGCCGCAATAGCCTAATTATTTTTTTATTATTTTACCTTTTTTTTTCAAATCGGATTCGTATGTTACTGGTTTGAAAGATATGTTTACGAGAATCATTCTAAGAATTCCGCTTTCCCTCAAAAATGTTGACAATTTGTTTAACGTTTCATTTTTTACTTTTATTTCGAGAATAGTTAATGTTATCATTTCTGCCTACTACACATTTTTGGGAATAGCCGAGAAATACTATAACTAATATTGGGATCGCTAAACTCTGTCTATAAAAAATTATATCATTTGCCCAAAAAATATTATACAGTTGTAAGGACATTCTGTGCTATATCGCTTTCCCAGGAATAATAGAAATAAAGCCGTTTGGAGTTAATATTCCCTTGGGCTTATAGGTTCAACCCGACATTTAGCAGCACCTATTCGCGCCTCCAGCTCGACGCTGGCCCTCCCACGGCAGAAACGGGAAGCGCTCTAGTGAGGGTTCCCCGATACTCCTGCTCTGCGGGCACGGCGAAACTGCTCGCGATCATGGCTCGCGAAATGTGTTTCCCGAATGTAAACAACACTCTTCTCGGTCCCAATGTGGTTCTGCAGCGGGTAAGGGGTTGTATCGTACTGGAGAGTTTTAGCATTGCGCAAAGAAGAAAACGCAAGCGGTGTACGTTTGCTTTAGAGTTGCGTGCCCCACGCTGTGCGTGCGCCTCATCGCCATGCGCCATCCAAGACCGCAATTTTGGGCTCCGCGCACGCGCGGCGTGGAACACGCAAAGCTAACGCAAACACACAGCGCTTGTGTTCGCTCGTATACGCAATACTCAAACTCACTACTGTTTCAGCGGTTTCCAACGACAACGAAACGTGCTAGAGTGAGCAGTCGTGCAAGCAGGTAGGCGTTCCTTCAAACTGTAAAGGATGAGATTGGCAGAACGACGGAGCGTAAAAATGAAAGTAACTAAATGTTATAAAAAAGTAATAAATGAAAAAGTTATTTTTAATTTTTAATTTTTTAAATTTTTGGGCGTTTGGTTTGGAAGGATATTGGCGGCGATTTTGGGCGTTCTGCCGATTGTCAAAAGTCGCGACTTTCATAGCAAAATACTTTACCCACAATTAATGTAGTTTCACATGGATTTCTCACATTACCTAGAATGTTTTCATTCATTTTAGACTGAAGATAAGGTAAGTAAGCAGGAGAGCTGGTTTATGTTACACATTTTTGAATACCAGAGACGACGGACGAAAAAGGGGACAACACACAAAATGTTAAAACTATTTTTATTTTATTACTTGGTAATGAAGAATGCTGCAATTGGCACCAGTGATGATAATTAGTACACTTTTGAGTGTCATATTTGTTCGGGCGTTTAAAACTTGATACTAAGTAACAAATTATATTAGAGCTAGAAAAATTACGTAATAAGAAATCTTAATTTTTTTATTATTATTATAAATACAAATCGCGGCAATGTATGCCCAATTAACACCAAGATCACGAAAATACGCCATTTAGCCATAATAGTCTTTCCAGAAAGATTTTTTTCTTCTTAACATATGAAAAACTTTGACATTTTTATCAAGATAGACAAAGAGTCAAACACTGGATGTAACATAAAGTCCTATGCGTCACGCGTTGATATAAAAAAACGCACACACACACTTCAGCTGTCTATCTCGGATTCCGTCGTTGGGTTGTTGCAGTGAGAACAGCGTTTATTAATTTATACGTTTTGTGGACATATTGTAAAAATTGGAATTATTCTCTTATTGTTTTGTGCTGGAAATAATGTTACACCAATTAATCATCTATATACCCTAGAATCCATTAAAAGGTTTCCAGTTCATTATTTCCCATGACCATTATCTGAGCGAGAAAAGGTAGCGAGAACGCACAAATATCAGCTTTACTTTTTTACATCTACAAACAGCAGCCTGGATCGAACATCTATGTCACAAAATAGAGTTTCCGCGAACATCTTCTCTAAATACAGAATTGCGATGTGAGACATATCTTAAGTTATGAAAGAATCCGAAATGAAGAAATATACCGAGAAATTGAATCCAGAATAGAGGTTAGTTCCGGTTTCGCTCCAGAATTAAAACGCGCATCCTTGCGTAAATATTGCGCCAAAAACCGTTCTTGTTTTTAGGGTAAAGAGGTGACCTGCCCTCATAACACCCTAGCTTCCTCGCGTTACCAATAATAATTTGTGTCGTTCAGTGAAGCCAGCACACTAGACAGGCTCAACAGCGGCACGCATCTCCGACCCTCACTATAACAGCCCTTTTGGAAAATGAATGGCGCCACCTATAGTTAGTTGGAGTCGCGAATATAAGACGTTTCACAATAGTACCTATAAAAAGAAAACTGAATACATTTTGGCTACTCCCGGTTTGTCGTTAAAAATCTGTCATTTCTATTGTGCGCAAGTACTTTGCATATCTGTACATTTAATATATTTAGGAAAAACATTGGAAAACTCTGCTATTTAGGCTTAGTGGTACTGCTGGCCAGCATATTGAAACAAGGATTTCTCAAATTTTGCTCCGGACAGGAAGTTCGACCACTTGTTACTGGCTTACGTTGAATGTTTTCTTTCTAGCAGTTTTTATTTCTTAATTTATCTAGTGTTCTAACTCAGAAAGAAATTCACAATAATCTAACGGTTCATTAGGAATGAACGGTGTATTATTTCCGTCTTTACTGAGGCAGAGCATTTTGAACGTTCTTAATTTATAATACATGCAGTATTTTTACAATGATCGCAGCGGAATAGAAGCAGTGAACAAGAATACAAATAGCTGTGTTTGGCGCGCAAGATCACGTTTCAGGGCTTAAGAGAAAATATGTCGCGCTAAAAACAGTCCAATATCGCAAACTGAGCAGCTAAGAGCCAACGACTCGGAATTCCTCGCAATTGCCTCCACTGCACTTAGGCAGATTACGAGGCAGTTATCCGCCCTACCCGCCATTCCAGCCAAAGCTTCCTTTGGTGGCATCGATCGGTCGACGTGTTGATCCGTTGAGTGCCCCGACTTTCTTCAAGGAATTTTCTCCTGCAGGTTTCCTCGCCAGTTACGTTTTACTCACCATTAAGCTGAACACGGAGCTGGTGTGCGCTTTTAGTATCTATGCTTGGCAGAGGCAACCGTATCATGCGAGTTTATGTCACGCTCATACCTGCACACGTGGCCGCTGCTTAGGTAACATCCCTTCTCCAGGGATTATTTTCGTCAAGCATACGCATTTTTTTACGATTCAGTGTTGTTTAGAAGTCAAACACTTCATACGTCGTTTATGCCAAAGTTATAATTACGAGTATACCTTCAGAGTAATATTTTTAAGATGTATTGTTAAGAGCGTTTGGGTGATATACCTTTCTCAATTGAGGGACTTGGGCTTCACGGGAATGTGATGATAATGCATACATGCAACTGCCGGCAGCAGTTGCGTCCGCGGGAAGTTTTTCGTGAGCAAATGTCCCCTGGGAGGTGAATGGTGGTCTTTAGGAGGGAACGCAAGGAAACACTGAGAGACAACTAAGCTAGAGGAAGCATGACTTTCAATACCCTACGATAGAGCACCACCTTGGTACAGGCTTTGCCGGTTATATCGAAATCTCTGTTTGGAGCTGACGACGCTCGGCAAAGTGCCTGTGACAAAGACAAACTAGACTTAGAAGCAAGCGAAGGTTGGTTGTCGTTTCTCTCTTTAGGAGGTCATACTTTACTTAATGTTGAGTTATCAGAAGTTAGTTTAGATCACTGTATGTGGCTAAAGAAAGTTTAAAGTAAATAATTGTGCGTTTTTTTAGTATTGACGTGCAATTGTGTCGCATTTAGGGAAACCAGCTGTGTTTCTACATTAATAAATCAACGACAGCAATGGGTAAGCTTCTATTATTTATATATTCTTAAAACGCAATTGAAAATGTCAATTACGATTTCTTTCGCACTACTATATATAAAGAAATTTGTTGGTAAATTATTTCTGATTATGCCTGTAAAACATGCTAATTTGATGCATTTTGTAGAATTCATTACATAAATATATTTTATTTTACTTTTTAACATTGTGTGCGCATGTGCATTTTGTAACCCTTTTATAATATAGATAACAAAATTATTGCTACTCTCATGTTTCGGTGGGAATTTCATTGTCAATTTCCACGCCAGGAGCTTCGAAATTTTATATATCCGGAATAAAATTAGCTGCAGCGTTGATATCTAGCTGAATGTTCCAACCACGAATATGACTTTCAAACGTATATTAACATAAATATAAATAAATGGCCCTGATCATCATTGTACGATCTGGCGTGAAACACCCAGTTGATGATTACTTTTTAAAGGTTTAACTATGTTCTGCAGAAAAATACAAAAATTTAACCGAACAAAATAACAATATATCTGGATGTATTAGTGCTGTTTCTTGCCACAAGATGTCGGCAATAGGACGAAACTTTCGACTGTCGTAGGGATACTCAATTTAGAACTGGAACATTCTGGAACCAAATATCGAAAATTAGAGCGAGAGAAATCACAAAATGTTCGAAACGTTAGGTTTCTGACTTTGCGTTGTATTCACAAGTCACTAAGTTACTTGTATTGTTTTCGTGTTTTTTGTGCGTTTTATTTAGCAATATTTTGGTGTTAACTGCAATTAATATTTACTTCGTTTTGACTCAGTTGATCTGACACTTTATATGCATTTGTCATTTAAAAGGAACCTTCATTTTCAAAACATGTTATGCATATGCCGTTATTATGTTCTGTTACAAGAGGCACTGAGTTCAGTTACAATTAGCTAAGACACCATGAGCGGCTTAATGTTTGTTTATTTTTTTACAAAGAAAGCTACAAAGAGGTTTCACGACCAATTCAGGGTATGTCTGGAAACGCCGACGTTCCCTGCTATAAAGTTTATGTGTCGATTACAAAAGTTTCACTGGAAGCAATATTTAGTTTACATTATCATTTCATCTCTCGCATAATGTACCAACTTTAGTAAGAAACAAAGTGAGGTTAAATTTTTGTAATAGTAAGCTTTAGGCAATAAGGCACTGAATATATTGCGACGCAGGTCAAACATTCATAAATACGTAAACGCATTTTAGTACTGTTTTACCTACCTTAGTAGGCGTTAACAATTCGGATATACAACCTTTTGTTCAAAGATATGCGTAAGCAAAGAATATTCCAGAGAACGCACGGTTTGGCAGCGTATTCGTAATGCAGACACGTGCACCAACCCTGCTTTGCTAAGTAGCCACGATGTCAGAATGTTTATCCCCGCGCAGCCCTTTCCCTTGCTTGAGGAAAGCTAAGCATGAAATTACACAAGACCTGACGTTTGGCTTTTCAGATACCGCTTTTTTTCTCTTGATGTCACACGGGAAATATTGTTAGTTAGTCACTGTGCGCGACAGAAACAAATATGCGGATAAAGTCACGCAGTAGAGTCACGGAACGGCAGAAGCGGACAGAGCATGCCAGCTGCTAAGCAGCGACAAAAACTAGTCGGCAACGAGCGTCGTTTGCAAGACGGCGACCAAGAACTCGAGTAGCGGACACATATTTGCATCTGTTTTGGTTGAAAGCAGAAGTGGCAGACGAGAGAAGTTCACTCGCGATAAAACAGTGGCCAAGAGCCACCGACTGGGGCTGACGTACGCCCCCGGAAAGTATAGGGATGCGGGGAAGATACTAAACGCGCATCCGTCGTTCGACCAATGGCCAACTCGAGCAGGGAAAAAAAAAAAAGAAAAGGTGAACAGTTTTAGACAAAAAGTATTCCGCGAAGGTTTTGAAGTTAAAAAGCATATGAAGTCTTGGAGGCAACAGTGGACTCAGGTGCAGACGATGACGACTTGAAAAGTCGGTCCCGTGTAACGGCTGCGCTCTGTTATTTATTTATTTATTTTTTCCTTTAAAATGTTTAGTTCAGGGAGGATAGAACGCATTTCCCTAATTCGGAAAGAAGGATATGTAGAAACTTCCTTGAACATGAAAAAGGAAACAGTAAAAGTATGTAAAAAAGGCGAAGTTTATATCCTTCGGAAGTGTGAGACTTGGAAAGAAGATAATGTCATAAACATAAAAGACATGACAAACTGTAACATATTAGAGTTCATATAAACCATGATAGCACCCTTCTATTAGGGTATTTTGTTATGATATCAACTAATAGGATGTGATAAGAAGCAAACGGTCGTGTGGGTGACATGTGTATATTTCGTTTTAATTATTATCTGTTCAATGAGGTAGCAAAATATGCACAAACAACATTGTAACAAATAACATTGTTTTCGCAACATACTTCATCGTTATGATATGAACAAATAGCATTTAAGAGGAGGTGGATACAACGATCCTCTCTCAATTTCTCGCTGACACACTCTGAGGGTGACACGAATAAAGAATACTACTTTCTACACAGTAATTTATTTTTGTTTTTGTTTTCAGTGAGTTGTCATATATTAATTAGTTTTTTTTATTTTAGGTTATATTTAAATAAAAACAATATTGCAAAAATAGTTTCTGCAGTTATTTTTTTTTATTCGGAAGCGGTATTCGGGGAATTTCGAAATATTTTACACTGATTCTTTTGTGCTGAAATTTCGCGGGTACATCATTTCTTGTTTTGTGCATTTTAACAAAACATGGAATTCTACTGTTGCCACTGGTATTGGTAGTGCGGCCAAACGTTTTTCGGAATTTATAAAAAAGAAGAAAAAAATATGTATATGCAATCCAAGGTTGCGAAAAAATAATCACCTTCTATTTTCTTATACATCACCCAATGGACTCTTCACAACCGGTAATTACAAATCTTCAAAACCCGTGCTGCCGGAGTTTGTTTTAAGTTAATGCAATCAACACTTAACCAGGTCTTTGTTGCAGTCGATTATCGTTTGTTTTTCTGTCTTATCGAGTAGTTGTACTCTAGCACCGCATCCTACAGTGGCCATACTTTTTTGTATTAGTCTCCAGGCACAATAGAACACTTAAAAAAAAGAGAGATGATTTCTTGTAAAATGGCTTACATTACTGGTCACCTCGAGAACGAATCTTGTCGCCACCATATGGCCGAAATCGGAACCATGCAAAAGCTAGGATTCCGCCCTTGCGTCGTCTGCTACGGCGCACGTTCATAAGCATGGATATAGACGACGCAAGCCGGTTTTCGGCTGAGCTGAGCCCTCCTCATTAAACGCTCGTTGTTTTAGGGGCGAAGCTCCTTAGGGTCTAGCCTTGTCCGTCCGGCGTTCGTGCTCACATCGATTGCCATCCCATCTCTTTTCTTAAAAAAGAAAAAATGTTTGCGCAGTCGACATGATTTCAACCTGTGCGGGGAGACTCCAATGGATTTCTAGTCCATCGCCTTAACAACTTGGCAACGACTGCGGGACGAGTAGGGTGCTTTGAGATGTGGTAGTAACTCAAGAGCTGGGGATGTCATGGATGAAACGTTGCATGTAGCCGCTCAACATCTATACAGGAGAGGGCGCTGCGGTCAAATGCTCAAATGCGTATATAACCACGTTCCATACCACACATTCTCTTTCTGACATGGACCGTTGACTTAAACGGTGGAGATGCCTTCCCACGGCTTCTAGCGGATCCAAGCTGATCCGCTAGAAGAACCAGTGGCTCTGCATTTCACCGACCATAAAGCAGTAATAATGAAGTCGAAACGCAACCCGCTACTCAGCACGACCTATGAGCAATAAAAAAAAATCAGCACCATCAGCACTACCTATGAACAATAAAATCAATATCATCAGCACTACCAGGGCTTCGCCCCAATCAACATCATTCACTGTGTGGAGATGCGGTCATTTTTTTGTTGTCGTTTCTTCCTACAGAAGGTTGTATTGTAGCGTTTCACATTCATGGGAATTCAGAAAGGAGGTTATTACGTAGTTTGAATCTTCTAAAATCTTAGTGTTGTGGCTTGTTTACAACCGCTGGTCCCACATATTTTGTTATCTCGAACCAACAATAGCTTCATAAAACATTGTATGTTGTTTGCAGCTTTGGTTTAATTTGAAATTAATTGGACTGATCGCTACTTTTTAATACACCAACCAAGTGAGAAATTCGTTAGTAGATTTTTCACTGGTTATATCATATAAAAGACGTTAAAACAGCACATTTTTTACTATTTTTATTACGCCATAAGTTACATATTGCATTCCCATCTTAAACTTCTCGCAGTGACGCCTATAGAAATATAGACACGGGAAGCGTTTTAAAGTGAAACTATTTTTAAGTTATTATTAAAACAGTGTAATCACCTTCAATGACAATCACAAGCATGCTGAAGTGGTTTACAGTGCAAGCCTGTGTTCTAAACAAAATAAAGGCGTCAGAAATATGAAAGTAGGCATTTCTCACTTTTCCCTTACTTTCCCAGCACAAGATTCTGAATAGACGGTAAAAAAAGTCTCAATTAAAGCAACACTCGAATAATCTGAAGGTTAATGGATGAACTGCCCAGTCCCGGTATGCTTTAAATGAGGGCGGAAGGTGATCGGAAATTATCATGAAAGTCGCTAGCCCTCAGTCAGTAAAAGAGTGTCGCTGCGGGCGATGCTGTCTGTGTCGTGGTGCGGGTCGTTTGTTGGAGTTGCAGAGTCAACTATGTTTGAACAGAAGGTTATTTAGCCAGAAATGTATAATATTAGCCTCTTGACATCCGAGGCCCTCACCGAGAAACGTGAAGCGGGTGAACCCTCAACCGAGGAGAGCATCTAATGACAGCACAATACTACGTTGCTCGTTTACACTCGTTTATTCCACTCAAGGCAGATATATTAGGATTTTTTGTTTCATTTGCGTCAGTTGTCCTGCCAGCGAACAGTTTCCGGATCGCTAGTAGAAGAAGAACTCTCTCCTCATCCCAACCTAGTAGAATTGCTCAGACCCCGAAAAACTTAACCACACCATGAGCACACCTACACTAACTTCTCTTCACGCGAAACACAGAACAAACTTCTCTTCGGACAAAATATTTAAATTACTGCAAAAGCCAAAAGTAAAAAAAAAAAAACATATCGTTGGCGTTTTTACAGTTTACAGTATTAGTATTATGTTATCCGGGTTGGAATTTATATTTTTGGTGAATTCCCACGCTGGTGAACGAATACGTCTCACTTAAACGAAACAAATATTTAATATAAATAGTGCAGTTAACCTGACACAGGCATCTGTCGTTTTGATTCATGCTTCCCAGCGTTTGCGTAGAACAGACGACGCATTCACACGAACGATTATTTAAATTTAGGTAGTACGCTGGTAACAGGATTCAATCTTACCTCAAGCAGCGAACGGTACCGCACCATTTTCCGCAAAAATTGTTTTCCCACGCGAAACTCTCCTACAAAATAAACGCAAGAATCTACACCGTCTTGCGCGAGCGTGGATAGCCTATGGGGCAGCCCTGCTTCTATTTCCGCTGTGATGATGATGATAGCGCGACACCAGCGCCACCTCTAGGTCGATCTGGAGGCCAATTGAAAACTGAAATTAGTGGCGGTTCGGTCCTTAGGGTGTATCAGCAGCGTTGCCAGGAATATTTTTCGAACGGTAGTCTGAGATGGCTGGTGTGTGTTTATCACTTAAGGTGTGTGTGTTTGTTTGGTGGGGGGGGGGAGGACGCGCAGGGCGATTGACAGTTGTAATTCACTTTATATTTTTATTTCGCTTTTCATTATGCATAATCTAGAAAAAAACATTTTTTTTTGCTTAAAAATAGGTTTTCTTTAAAGGAAGTTGTTTTTCAGGAAGTGGCGGACGCCCGCATTTGCAAGCACCACCGGTGCATTCATGTTTCGTAGTAAATAACTGCTATAATATTATTAGAGCCAATTTAGAATAACGTCCTCTAAAACGCTTTTCGTACAGATAGATAGCGTGGTCATCAGTGCGCAAGCGCCGAGCCCAAATCGCGTTCTGGATTAGCACATTGCGAAGAAGCGTTTTCTTTCCTTACGTAAAACCTTTAGGCATGGTCTTCTAAAACTAGTTTATAAAGAGTAAATTCATTCATGTTGACGAGTAATGTATGCAAACAAAAATGTATGGAAGCGAGTAAGCTCTCCTATATACAATTTCCGTTTGTTCGCGTTACGCGTATTTTGTAAAAGCTCTCAAAGTAATAACACGTTTAGAGATTATTTACGGGATTTGCAGGCGTGTATCTTATTATAAATTCGCATAAAGTAGCTGTGCATTTCGTAGAATATTCCGTTTCCACAATGTCATAAATTTATACAAATATTAAACATTTAAACACGTTGGTTGCAAAGAAATTTGGAAGCCAACATAAGGTACGGTGGAAAACGAAAATTTCTTGCTATAGTTAAAATAATAAATGTCTTTCACTTTTGTAGTTACGTCTCTGTCGCTACTCCTATTTTTTATGGCCCTCCATCCCCATGAAAGGCATGCCGCATTAGACAATTCAGGGGGGAAATAAGGCCCCTCAAGGAAAGCGTTTTTCTGAGTCTACACTCGGCCTTCCGCTGAGCCGTAAACAGATATCTCCCGATGTGCAGCAGTGTTACAAACACCAGACAGATAACTGGCTCGGCAGCACTATATATACCCGCTCTATTTGCGATACCTAGCTCACTACTAGCTTTGCGTGGTTTATTTTTTATACACAACTTCTGTTGTTTTGTTCCCGCCCCGCCCACCATAGGTCGGGCAGAAGGTTCCTTAGCGTGGCCACTTTCTGTACCCCGTATTACCTAACGATTTACCGTATAGGATGTAATCATCAACTGCACCCAATACCGTGCCACTGTCACATGACACTCGAGAGTGTTTTAGTGTCGTGCTGTTAGGCGATACTGTGAACGCCAGTAATTTCGCGGGCTCAATATTTATTGAATTTCAGGGATTATGTGTTTCAGAGGTTATTTATGCGAGTACGGAATTTCAGGAGTTTGCAGAAATATGCTATATATGTGTTTCCATTAGAATATTCGCGATATTTTAGAGGTAACGAAATTCGAAGAAATACAGGTATTTCCGAAAACGAAGTTGTTTATATAGTTTGATGAATTGGCTGAGATGACTCGTAACGTCAGCTACAGTCAATCGCAAGAAGAAGCAATGTACAACGAAGCCTAAATAAATAAATTTGACTATTTCATATATTACCCACACTTAAGTACTTCCCTAGAAAGTAAACTCAATACACATAAAATCAACCAAGTGCAGGTCCGTAAAGATATAGCTCTCCGCAAATTAGAATTTTCATAGGACAATGTAATCCACATCACTTATAGAAAAGCTCGAATATTCTATCATAGTGATTCAGCGTGCCTGAACGTGAATACGACCAAGTACGCAGCCGCTGGCATGAAGTTCTTTGAGCGCCGCTAGTCTTCAATTAAAAACAAATCCCCAACGACAATCAACTGCAACATGGATTTACCATTTTCTTGAACCACCTGAGACTGGAGGGAGAACTAGGAGAGCCACAGTGAAAAGGAAGAGCGATGGTAAATCCGTCGCTCCACTATGGCGAATCCGTCGCCCTCTTCAATTGAAGCCTTGGCATCCCTCACAGCTGCTGAATCCTCTTTCGATACCCCTGCCGAGGTCCCGAACTTGTTGCCGGTCACTGGCAGCCATCTTCGCTTAAGCGCTGGAAAGTTGATTTTCCCTCACCACGGCAGCATGCACGGGTATGGTCTCCGAAACACAGGTCACACCATCCGAGGCAATTTACCGTCGAACAGCCACCCACCAGCTGACGCAAGTCTTGGAAATTTATCTTCAAGACTTCGCTCGTAAAGACGTCGAATTTCCTTAGCAGTTGCAGAATCAAGCCGTGAGTTTGCTGATTATATTCTTCTGAATAGTCCTCGCTTTCAATGGCCACTGGCCTCGCTAGAAATAGAACGAGTCACCGCCGTGGTGAGTTTGATTAGGCCTACCGTCTACCGCACCCGGAGAGTGTAATCACTGCATTTGAATATGCTTGAGCCCTTTTTGCATCAAGATTTTATACTCGACTGGTTCGATGTTTACGTTCTTACAGTGATAGCTGCATTCGCAAGAACGGCAACAATAAATCAACTGCTGCTTGCCTTGAGTCTTAGCAGAGCGTTTCCCGCAGACCGCTTTGTTCTTCATCTCATTCTTCGAAACTCAAAATACATTTTTTAGAGCGGTTTTGAAATTAACGCTATAGTATACGATGTGCCCACTCCTTCACATTCGTGCGAAATGTCTTGCGAATAATGCAGGCATCATTTCCCCAACTGGCGACGCAATTCGTCGTTCGTAAATGCAAAAACACGTCGCAAGAAGCGACGGCAGAACATTCAGTAGCGATATGTATTAGATTGCCTTGACATTCATTCAGCTCACAGATATACAGAGTGGAGTTTGCTTTCTTTGTCACGCAACTCCGTGTTCAAATTGTATGCTATGACGTATACCACATTCCTGCTTTATCGGGACAACACATCTACACGAAAGGGTTATTCCAAAGAAAAATAAAAAACTAGCTGAACGAATCAAGCAATCGATGTGTCCATACGGGGGCTGGTATGGAGACATTTTACCCGCGGTGCTCTTGTGCACCGTTTGCTGCACTTTGTTTTCCATCAGGCAAGAAGTTGCCGAAGAGCTTGCTAACGATCCACCCCAACTATGACAAGGCGGAAATCTGACATCTTCAAAGGCTCATCAGCTGTAATTGATATGTTGTGACGGCTTATACGTATGCCAAAAATGACATTCTCCTAATTATCACTGTTTGAGTAGACGGATATATCTTTTTCGTTCGAGTATTTATATAAAAAAATACACAGAAAAAAAAACAGTTGTTTAGGTAACTGAAGCTGAAACTAGCTACTTTTCGTCAGGGCTCGGCAGAGATAATCCAAAAAGTATTCGGGAATATAAATACTGAGATACGTGTATTTTAAGGCCCAACATATATATTCTGAGATACACATTTGTCTTGTCATGCAACCGGATAGTCCTTTGAAACTTCTGCACAAACGACAAAATAGTGTTTCGGAATACATATACAGATACTTATAGAAATGCAATTGCTCCCGAACGGTGCTACGTGTGGAGGGTGTAGTTGGTGGCGAACGTAAATGATAATGTATGCTTGTGCTCTTCTATTTGTGTCATTTTATGCACTTCCCCTTGCCTCTAATTGTGTATTTATCATTAATGCCGCTAAAACAAAACAAAGAAGCATGTCATTCCGGGTGGACCACATTGTTACTGAACGGAAAAGACTGTGTTCCTTGCTTGACAAAAGGCGTCTGCAAGAAATGAACCCTGTTTTGCCATGAGGGCGCATATCAAACTGCCGTCTTATAGGCTTCTGATTCACCCATAATGTGGGGAGATTAGTCAACACAACCGTACCTTTACTTCACTACACTCATTGACAGCGTTCGCACAACAAAACTAGAAGAAAAAAACGTGGAAGGCTTTGTGAGTGGAGCTTATTCTGTAATTCTTGGAAGTAACCTGCTGTAAACCAGCTTCCTTAATGTTGGTGACTATGATGGATAATGTTACATGGCGGGTTCACATTATAAATTCGGAAGAATCTTGCACCATACATGTTCTTATCTTTTAAAGTTATCGTAAGAAACGGCAACACATGTGACGAGATACCTAACTCTGGGAAAGTATCGCAATAAAAGCAATATATTGTAAATATATTTCACTACTGAGATACAAATACATTTTTCAAATTTACATAGATACAGGGATTCATATACAGGATTGTATCTCTAAGATACTATCGCGATACTGCCCATCCCTGCTTTTCGTTATGATAACTATAACAGTATATCGCTGCTTTTTTTAGTGTAAGAGTAACTATGATAAATTACATTTAAGAAGAAACTTACCCAAGTCTGGTGTATGCCGCTCACCCTGCGCACACATCGGCACTAATTCGCATTTTGTTCAGAGAAACATTTGTACATTTATAATAATTTTAGCGACTAAGTTGGAGCCCGGGATCAGTCCGTGCCCCATGCCTGCTGTTTTATAGCTTTTCAGATAAATGAAAAAAGTGGAAGCTATCGGCAATTGCTTCTTAGTGCGAAATGTGTAAACATCTGTATTGTATATGTACTGATTTCCGTACTCTTTTCGTTGTGTTCAATCGTCCGCAAAAGTTCCGACTGGTTCAAGAAGAGACACTGATGTATACATTCATTTCGATGTTTCGAAAATATAAGGTTGATATGATCAGAAAGAAGCGACGTTGTTAGGTTTATTTTTATTCGGAAACCAACTGCTGCACAGGGCAAGGAAAGACTGGGCTAGTTGATAATGTTTTCTAGCATTGGGATCTTCACCCGAGTCGCGCCGTTTCGTGTCGATGGAGCCGCTACTGAGTGCACAAATTTTCCCCAAAAAGGTCTTTGTGGTATGTCGTCTACTATTGGTCTCGAGAGCGTGCCCTTCCTATCTAACCTCATTGAATCCGTTGAAATGCCCGAATGTGCATAGATAAGCTTGCGGTCGAACAAAATAGCGCCGCCTTGAGAGACCTAAGTCGTGTGGTCTATGTAGGATGTTTTTTTTCTTTTTGTTTTAGTTATTTCCAATACCTTGAATACACATGGTTCTGGATTAGTCGGATGTGTTCAGTGCAGAACGAGATGGTGACGCGCGCCGTTTTTGCTTCCACCACACGCTAGGTGACAAATGATTGACGTACAGATGACTCAGCTGTTTTATTCCATGGAAATCTAACACAGACCGACAAGTCGCCGTCTTCATTCACTGCGTTCGATATTACGTATACATTATTTGTAAAACTTTAGTTGAAAATACCTTGATCGGCGACTCTTATATTAAAGGGCACTCAGGTGGATTCTGAGATCGTCTATTTATTGTTATAACTCAAAGTACGGGCTCTAAGCATCCTATAAATAACAACCTAAATCACATTCAAGAGCGGTCCATTTCCTATTAAAAGTTCAATCAGGGAACGTGCCGCGCCCCTCTTCTGCGCCGTAGCGCAGAACACCAGGAGGGCGCCACCTGACTGGAAGGCAGCAGGGGTGGGCACGCGAGAGCCAATCACGAGTGACGGCTTCCCGGCGGACTCTATTTTTCGAACACGCGCGTATTCACAAATTTAGTCCGCCGGGAAGCCGTCACTCATGATTGGCTGTCACGTGTCCTCCCCTGCTGCCTTCCCATCTGGTGGCACCCGCTGGTGTTCTGCGCCGTGGCGCAGAAAGGGGGCTTGGCACGATCTTTGATTATATTTTTAATAGCGAAATTGGTCGCCCTTGAATGTAATTTCGTTTTTTGTATTTTTAGAGCCCATAGGTTGAGTTATGACGGTAAAAAGGCGATCTCAGAATCCACTTGAGTGCCTCTTTAAAGGTTCAGTATACACTATATGTTTCTTTGCAACTGAGGAATGAATTGGGGCCCAGGTTGTGCGACTCTGAGCACGGTCAGGGCGATCTCGCAAGAAAAGTGACTACGTGGCTCGCGCATTCACTGGTGGGCGCGCATATCTCATGGCAGATGTCGACACTGCCGACTGTTGATAACAACTAGTTATCCACCGGTAACTGCCGTCTTCCGTTGAGAAAGCAAACTTTCTTCGCGCAAACGGCATATTTTGTACGCCAGTGAGGGTAAACCGAAACCTGGCTTCGAAGCCCGCTCTTGGGACGCGCTCGCTTCTTTGCGCTGAATAACAAATTTTAACGTGTCATTTGGGACCCCTTTAGTTTTGAAATGTAGGGCCGTCAAACTTTTCTCACAGATAGTTGAACTCAGGGTATTCGATGAAAACGTTTAGTGATCTCAGATAGCAAACGAAACTAAATGGCACACGCATCTTTCAATGCCAAGGCAGCCGAATAAAACATGTATCTAAACCTTTGTTTTAAATGCAAAAAAATGGGCAGAGACACTTGAGAGTGCTTACGTGTAGGAATGTGAAAGCATTCGTACACGCAGCGCATTCCTACAAGCAGCACTCTAGGTCTTCCTTTTTCACATGGCGCGCCGGCAATGACATCGCGCTAACCCACTGAGCAGGCGTGGAGCCCCCTCCGGCTCCACGGCTTCCATGACGATGCATCTGCGTTGCTCTGCTTTTCTTTGTGTTTTATTTCTGAGGCGCGTCCGCTTTGACCTTGAGCTCCCGGCCGGCTTCTCTGACAAAGCGTCTAATATGAAACGTCGCCGCCAACGCGAATTTCACTTGTGGGTGCCGTTTTTCTGCTACAGACGGTTACAGACAACCCCGGCTTCGGTCCATTAAACAACTCATGATTTCGCGTTAAAAAAAATCTGCTGGGAATCGCTCGGTTCAATTTTATCGTTGTCATGATGCTAGTATTGTATAACTAATGGCGACTGCCAGCCGGTAGACATACAGAGTCCCTCCGCTCAGATACTCGAAATCTGTGTTAGGAAGTGGGGAAAAAAGAAGGTTGAGGCACTTTACTTTTTAAGCGGTCCTGCGCATTTGCATAGAATGTATCCCCATTGTAACCCCGTAGACAAGACGAGGTTTTCTCTGAGAAATGCCTGCGTTCTTCTTAGGCGAAACCTGTAGGCTTGCTATTGACGAGATCAACCCTTTCAAAGGGTTTATCTAGTGTCTGATAATGTGGCGATCGATAAAGCTCTCGCCGACGTCTGGTAGCGTGGATTGGACGCTGGACCGCGGAATTCCGAACGCATTAAGGACGTGCGTTTCCACACCATTTATAATCAGTAATATATTAGGTACGTAACGTCGAATCCAAGAGCCAGCGCTTCCCTCCACCGAGAGTATCCCTTTAGAGATAACCTCTTCGTCGCGTTAGCGCACACGCTGTAAAGGGTGTCGACGTTTCACAGTTCTCTACACACGGGCACTATTCAGCGTTCAATTCCCGGAGGGTATGCGGCGTGCACATTGCACGCGAGACGAAAATTTGCTGGAGTTAAACTTTTACTGCTGTTGTTGGCACATTTTTATTTTTACGCTCACCGAGCATGCTCCAGAATGACATGCTGCTATTTGAAATTGCATATATGCAATTATTATAATATTCGTCGTTCTAAAACGCGCTGTCAAAACAATTATGCAACTATCGAGTTCTACGTACGCATTATGGACGGGAGACCCACTTTGTACTACACTGCAAGCATCGCGAGTTCTCTTGATAATCCTTCTTCGGTCGCAATACTAATCCCTTATACTGCACTTTATTTTCATGCAGTTAATCTAGGTCACCAGCTATGAATATGCGTTGGAATTAGACTACGCACTCATAAGAGGCAGTCCCAATTGTTTTATTTTTTTTTCAGTCTTTCAGCCTTAATATGTCTGATATTTGACAATTTTTAAAACGTTATCCTCCCACCCTCTTGCGCTATGAAGCATAAAAATAAAAGATGTAGCCTTGTTATTTCAATTTTATGATAATCAGACAAACTCGGCCATGTCGCAACTGCAATCTTAAACTCAGAATATGAAGATCTAGAGAAAAAGAAGAAATAAAGAAACCTAGACGCGGTCGTGTCTCGAATATCTAATCACGCCAACCAAGCGGCCTACGCAGGTTTTCCTTTCCAGGGAAACTAAAGTAAAATACCCCCCCCCCTTAGTAATTGTTTTTGTTGTGACGAGTTTTTATTGAATAAAATTATATTTTCAGGCTGGTTTTCGAATGATAAGTGGAAAACATGCACCCGGGTATTCATATATTCATAACAACGAAAGTATTTTTATTTTTACTGTCATTACACAAGTAAGTGCCTGCAAAATATTTCGGATTCGTGGGTGTTTTCTCGTTAAAGATTTTCTGCTGCTGCACTCCTAACGTTTCCAGAGATTTCCAGTAACTTTACCTTCTCAACAGCCACTATTCTTCCTTTTATTGCCATATTCCCTGTCAACACAGCGCAAAGAACCCACAAGGAATGAACCCATTATGAATGTGGACATTAATGACGATAAAGTTATGTTGTTTTAAAGTTAAGTCGAGGAGAAAAACTGGAGCTGCGTTGTTGAGTTGGATGATCTCTTTGCAGCTTACGACCTCTTTTCAACAAGAATTAATAAACTTTACGATCAAACGTTTTCATTGAAACCATTTAAAAATAACAGGAAATCAAGAAAGTTTTCGATTGATGCCGCAATTCTTAAGATAATAGAACGAGATAAGCGCCTCGTCCTTGTTTTAAAACAAAACATCTTGCTTATCTAGCTGAAGAGTAAAAAAAACATAAATAAACTAGGCGCTTATAATAGACGAGCACAGAGTCTGCATAAGGAAAATAATTTTGCAGATATTTATAATAACCCGAGAAAAATGTGGAAATCTGTGACAAACCTGATATCTAAAAACGAAAGAAAAGGTATTTCTGAGCTTATAGGTGGAGGCATATAATCTGTACAGGGCTAAGCTTGCTGATAAATTTGATGCTCCCATTTTGATGTCGGCTACTTCTATATACAATGGCATTAGTAGTTATGATTACGAATCGTACATCTCAACGTGTATTGAGAGTCCAATATTTGTGTTTCCTACTAGTGAAACCGAAATATACAGCTTATTACACAAAGCCTAGACTAATAGCGCTTGTAGTGTAGATGGTATAAAAGCCCTGCATTTAAAATCATTTACTCACCTAATTGAGTGGGCCAATTTTATAAATATGTAATCTAGTTCTGACTCACACTTATTTCCCGAACGATAAAAGATAGGAAGAGTGTTCTGCTGTGATTCATCAAGTATTCGCGACGGGTGATAAAATTTTCTAAACAACTACAGACCAAGTTTGGTTCTCCCCATTGTTTCCAAACTCATTGTACAAGTTAATAATTCGCGACCAATAAATATCTTCAAACAAAATAGTGTTGCAGCGGAGCAACAGTACGGTTTCAGAAAAAAACAAACATCGTGTGAATTGTCCGTGCTAAACATCAAAAATAAAATATTTGTCAATGTTGATCAGAAGTTATAAACAATAGGATTGTTTCTTGACTTCAACAAAGCTTTCAATTCAATTAGGCATAAATTTTTTTGAAAATTATTTATAAATAAAATTAGGTGATTTTGACTTAGTTTAATGAAAAGCTAATCATCTAATTGTTTAGAATTGACAGACATTAATGACTCAAAGCCAAATACGGGTCAAATAATATCCGGTGTCATGCAAGGGTCCCTTCTCGGCCCGCTTTAATTTTCAATTTAGATAAATGACATTATAAGAATACCTCGTACACCAGATATAAATTTTATATACTGATGACACAAACATATTGTTTTCTGGAACAAGCTAGGATTTACTCAAACTCAAAACCAACGCATGGCTTATAAAATTTATTATCGTGGCTCACAGTAAACCAACTTCAATTATACACAAAAAGACAAAGTGTAGTATATTTCGTCAATAAAATACATGCGTTGGGAAGGAAATTCAACTTCAATTTAAAAGCAAAATCATCGAACGTGTTAAACACGAAAGTTCCTATGTGTTCCGTTTCACGAAACTCTAAATTTGTATTTCCGTGTACGCACAGTAAGAACAGAAATTTCTCGGTATATTGGGACTTAGAAATTTACTGGCTCACTGGGTATAAAACAGCTATATCATACCTTAGTTCATTCACGTCTTAACTACTGTGTTCTTGTATAAGAGACCACAACAAAATACAAATATAGGAACCTCGCACGTACTCCAGAAAGAAGCCTTGCGCACATTCGAAAATGCCACGTGCCTGAGTCACTCTGCTCCACAATTTAGAGACATGCGAATATTAGTAGACGTATTTAGAATAGCGTAAAGACCCTTGCGTCAGCACTGCGTACAACGCACGCTAGCTGTCGACGTAACGTTACGGAGCGCGTTGAACGCGCACTTTTAGTATAGCGGAAGGCAAACGCATACGTAACGATACGTAAAGACTTGCAGCGCCATCTAGATGTGCTCCTGCGAACTGCCTCAAACAATCCAAGGCGGGTATTCGGTAAAGCCAATTTAACACTGCGAATCTCTTCGCTTTGCTACGAAGTGCGTGAATCTCTTTCCAGTTGCCTGTTGTGAACGTGTTTTGTCTTTTTTTTTTTTAGGGCTGTGCGACCAGCAGTTTGATCTATGGTTCGCTTCAGTGTGTTGTGGGATCCCTACTATCTTATGTTGGCCTCGTCATTTGCTTGGAAGTATGCAAGCAATAGGTCGCACCGCTCGCGTACCGACCGCAGAAAAAACACCTTTTTGGGTTCGACGGCGTCGCCAACGTTCTTGGCTACCGACACCCATCTTTGTGGGCGCTCGAAAGGGTTCGTCGCGTTGATTTCTTTGAGGAGGTTGTGGGTCGCCTGTCAATACCGCCCGATCAGGCCGAGTTCCACTCGCTCCGAGGAAGTCACACGGGGAAGCGCTACCATTGGGAAAAGGTTTTATCTGTACTTAAGTTCAGAGTCCGATGAAGAGGAGGGCCAAGGCTGTCTAGTGGTCCGGGTCTTCAGTTGGAGGCCTTGCTCGGCACCGGCTCTTTCGTCTGTCTCCAGCTCCGAACTCCGCGTGTCCTCGCCCGCCACGAGCCTCGCCCTTTTTTCTTCTTCTTTCTCTTTCTTCCACAAGGTTGAGGTCATCTTCAATGGTGAAGCGAACCCGTACAACGCGCGTAGCACTTCCACTGGTTTGCCTCACCGCCGCCATTTTCCAAACTGGAGTAGTCTCGCGCTTTCCCGTGCGCGACGAGAGCAACGAGAATGGTACGCAGGGGACCGCTACGTACGCTCGCAAAAAGCGATAGCGAGCGTACGTACGCATAGCTCGCCGCAGTACGTACGTATGGCTCATGCGCAGTATGGAGGACGCAGCGTTAACGCTAACGTAGGGGGCTGACTTTGCCAGTGTACGTCTCTTGTAAATTGAACGTAACAATTCATGTTATAAAAATAGTTATCTTTAAAATTAATAATCAAATGAAATAGAAACTAACTTCCTTTTTCAATCAAATATATTTGGAGTGATCATCCGTACAATTTTCGGCTCACGAGCTACACCAAGCAAAAAATACGCGAAAACTATGGCATACAAAAATTAAATTATCAAATACACCTGATAGCCTAAATGACCACCCTGATATCATGGAAATTACTCAGGGAGGCGTGTCTGTGCAAGCTTTAAAGAAAACAACAACAAATGTTTATCTATCGTCACTTCAAAAGTAACAAATCATTTGTTTTGTCTGGGGCGCGCGGGTGATGCTTGTTTTGAGCAGCATTTATCTTCTGGCTTGGGGACATTTTTCTCCCAACGATGGTTGGTTGACTTACATATTTCTCATGTCATTTTTCTCAACGATGTTGTTACGTGTGGCCGTATTGTTTTCCGCGTCTGAGAAGAGTAAAAATTAATGTCCGTCATTTTTTGTTGCAGCGGGGGGTGGGGGACAATATTGATTTGTTTTCCTGGTTTTGTCTTTGTATGGAGTGTTATTTACTGCTCATGGGGTTTTATGTTTAATAGGTCCTCATCATGCGGTTTTTCGTCCTCTGTCAGACATACCTTTTTTTCCGAGGGGGGGGGGCATTTGGGATTGCCTGACCGTGAGAGGGGGGTATATGTTGCCTTGTCAGGCATGCCACTGACGTTTGTCGCCCTCCCCCCCCCCCCCCAGACAACTGTGCCCCTCGACGATTATCTCAATAAACTTTAAAGTAACGGCCGCAACAAAAAACAAAAAAAAAGCGTACATGCTGTGGATGACAAAGAAAATGTGCTCTTTTAAGCAGTGTTACGCGTGTCTCTCTCGCTTGTTTCAATAAAAGTTGGCGCCGTGATCTCCTTATTGGATTCAGACCGCCTTCTAGTCTAAGGTTACGCAAACGAAATCAGAAGGGCAGTGTAAAAAAATTACTTGCATATTTTTACTGACACCTGCAGCCCAAATACACACGCCAAAAACAAAAAGAGCGTATCGCACTCACTTCCCCAAGCAAGAAAGGCGGCTCAGGTAGCCAGTTACAGTTGCAAAACAAAGCTAAGCCGGTCTCCGCCTCAAGCATCAAACAGTGAGGTGCTGCGATTGAACTTGACAGCTGCGATGGTTGGCAACAGTCGGTGTTTCGTATGTAGCAGTGGAATGCTGAAAAAAATGAAAGTGAAATAAAGAAGGACGAAAGCCGCGTGCACTGAACGCTGAACTCAAATGAACTACTGAGAAAACTTGACGGCTGCGGCGCAGAACATTGAATCGGAAATAATAGGTGAGGAGTAGAGGAATGTCTGTGCTTTCGGTAGAAGCTTCATTTTGTGTGAATTGTTTACTGCTACATTTGTCCATTTCTCTAATATAGTGAGGACATTCTACTAACAGTGCTCGACATAAGAACGAGGCTCGGTGGCAATGAAAATTTGAAACGTCCGAAGAAAATAATTGATAACGGTTGGATTACTTCCTCTCGGTACCAAGAATAGAGCTGAGCGTCTGCTGGTCCTTGTTTCATTCATTTTCAGAGAGTGTCAATATCAAAGAAAACGATGGGCTCGACATGTTTTTTCTTTTAATTATGTGCCAAATCAAGTCATAACAATGGGAGTTGAGTCAAACGAGTAATTAGAGAGGAGCGTATCGTTTTCGAGTCAGTGTTGAGTTTTTTACATTCTGCACTCAAGCATGAGTTCTTTGTTTCGTGTTTTTGTTACGATAGGAAACTTGGTAGCACGGAAAAGCTATCTTAGTTTTACTTTGTTTTGAATCAAGTCAACACTATTTGGCCTAAGATTTACAGCTACGCTTTTGTGTTTTGGAGCAGTACTTTGGTGCAGTCCTTGCATAAGAAAGAACCTTGGTATAACAAGAACAAATTTTTATCTAGAGTTTTATTTTATGCGAAACCAAATACAGCCCGCACTGAACAGTGCGCGAAGATGCCAGTTCCTTCGGGAACCACAGCCAATATCTCTGTCCCTTTTGTTAACGGTGCCGGCACGTCTTTTTAAGTAGTCGTATTGCATGCATGTTAGTTGGAAATTAGAAACTCTACCACCCATTTTCGCGAGAAACATGCTTTGCCTCATCAAAGTGGGTTTCTGAGAAATGAGCGAAGCCGAAGATTGAAGCCACCGATTAACTCAATGCTGAATGGCTGAGCCAGGAGATGACGTCAACACCCTAGTTCGGACACCACCACGATTTTGAGTGAAGACGAAGAGGCCAATGCTCTAAAATGCGTGCGAAATTCCTGCATGTTACGACACATCGCCGTGAGTTGATGAGCTACTTAACTGGAATGCCAAATAGACCATCAAGCTGCTACCTGCCGGACGTCCGGGAGATAGCAACTTGACACTCTATTACACGTTGTTAAAACCCAGGTTAGCGCCGTTATCTCCATTCCAGGAATTACTATCGAGTGTACTGCGAACCTTACCGAAAAAGAGCACTCAGGGAGTAGAAGCCACATGTTTCACGCGCAACACAATTGCCGGCATTTTGCAATACATGTTGCTATGCATGTTCTATCTTTTCTAACATAATCAGCGATAAAGACCGATTTTTGTTCGACAGCAAAAATTAACACAGCAAAACAAAAACCGAATATGTAGAAAAAAAGATCCCAAGAAAGACCTCCAAATATAAAGGAAAAGTAACTCCGAAAACACGGAATCCTATGTATAGCTATCAAGATAACTAGAAAACTCTATAGTAGTCTTCCCGTGAATCACAAGCATTCAATGATGGTTTTGAGCACACCTCACCTCCGCTTGTGCAAGTATACACGTATTTACGGGAAAGCTGAAGGTTCTTAAAAAAAATAGTTTAAAGGTAAATTTCGCGTATTCTTGACGTGTGAAGTTGATTATCACAAGGAGTTGACCCAATCATTATATTATTAAAACGAGAAAAAAAAACTCTGGGTTCGCCGTCATGCCTAGAGGTTCCAGCTGTATCGCTTGGAGAATCTCAGGCTGTTGCTCGGTTCAGGCTCGCGGAAAGCGCGGAAATGTTGAAATCTCTGCGTATTACTTCATGATCCCTCCTCACACCGAACGCGGCAGGAAGGCGGGGCTTCAGCGCAATTTTCGAAAGCCCTGTTCTGGCTGCTTTGGGCATCAATCTGAAATACAACTTTGATATTTGCAATCCTGAAGACCAAATGAAGGCGATTTAAAGGTCTTTTTTTTCCTCATATACAGAACGGCTTCAGTTTTCTTTAACTCTGATGAATTACTTGATTATGATAACGCGAGTTTGCATGAACTATGTGTCAACATTTGTACAAAGGAAGATTAGTTTACTTTTCAAATACGCCTTACGTCCCCTAGGTTTAAACGTAGTTTTGATCAGTGCTCTATGAAAGCTAACCTAGAGTGAACATAATCCGACTCGCATAAACTATAAATGATGAAAAATGTCGTAATCAATTACTTTGTTTATATTTAAAGGACAACAATACTGAATTAATTAGAATAAGAAAAGTAGTTTGTGCAATGTATAATTTTGTGGTACAAGCTATCTAAATGTATCCTTAAAAGGCAGTTACCGGCTTTTTACATCTTACAAATTTAGCCCAAAACTGTAACACTCTCTGCATATCAAAAATATGACATGATACATTACTTGCACAGCGTTGTATCAACAAAACCTTCCTTTTTTACCATTTAGCAAACACTAAGCAAGGATTAGGCATGTTTCTTAAGAATCATTGCTCGAACTTTGAAGGTCACTGGGAAAGTAATAAGTACTTAATGTAAAAATAATTTCTACAAACTCATCCGCGCATGCAGCATTATTAAAATTGCAACAGTGAGCCGTGGATAGGACATCGGAGTAAAAGATCGTAACGGCCAATTTGTGCTAGTGGTGGTATAGTTCTAGAACTCGTGACTCACCTCTGCATTATTTTAGACGAACAAAAATATTGTCTGTTTTTTATGGATTATTGGGTTACTTGGTTTTGTGCCTGCTTGCTTCTGTCTTTGCATTATAGTCATGAGCTTATAAAAGTATTTGATACATTGCCAAGTCAGCAAGGTGCTAAACATTTAATCATTGCCTTGTTATTCTCAAGATTACTTTTCTTTTCTTACTCCGCGTTGCATATCTTTTGATTGGAACGTGCATCTACCTTCAGTGAATCAATCTACACGCCGTTACCTTCAACAATAAAAAGGCATCGCTTCAATTTTTTTTAAATATTCCTCTAATATTTTCTTAGTCATCCTGACTGCTTACTAAAATTATTTGTGGGAATTGTATGGATATATTTTATTGAATATTAGAAACTCTAATCCTTGGATAATAGAAGATAGGGTTTAGTAACGTTTACTTAACAAGACGTAATTTTACATTACGTTCAAGACATTCTCGAGTTTATCGCTTTGTGAGGAATAAGAAATCCTCGAAGAAGAAACAATGTTTATTCTATTTCACGAGAGACATAGGTTCAACCTGGCATTTAGAATACGCACTTAGCATATTTTTAGAACCAGCTACAACAGAAGGAATTTGAAACGGAAATTTCTAGCGCCCAGATTGTCTTTGAGAATTATCCCATTAAGTTTTACGCAAGAAAAAAAACATTGCGAAAAGACGATTGACGGCGAACAAGAACTGACGAGATACAGCGATGTGACTCATCAATATTTTTTTGTCCGTTAACCTGTCGCATTGATTTTTAAATCTTTTTTATTAAGTAATCGTATGAACTCGCCGATTTTTCCCACTATTTCGCGCAAGATAGTTAGAATCAAGTACTTATATAAAGTACACAGTAACAATCTGCCCTTTAGGTTACGAGTCACCGCAAGACGAAATGTTGAAACAGTGACTGCTTACATTTTAATCCACAAAGTTAATTTTGAGTTCTTGTCCATTGTGTCTGTCTTGTATGCGGTTAATGTTTTTCTAATAAGTTTTTTTTTCACATTCATAAATTGAGTGTACAATCTTACAGGAAGAGAAACCAAATCAGACCAATTGCTAGAAATTGAAAACCATTTTTCTATAGATCAGCTTAGCTAGATCATTCGGAACATCCCAGAAGTGTTTTAGAGATACAATGATTTTAACACAAGACTCGAAAATATAAACAAAAGACATAATGAATACCAATACATGATCGGTGCCTGAGGCTACAACCGCAACATGCTATAGAGCAGATCACGGTGACTATTGTACTGCATCAAATAAGAGCCAGTGACTAAGAATTCCTTGCAGTTTCTTCGACTGCACTTCGGTAAATTACTCGGCAGTTAACCGCCGTTCCCAGTTTCAGCCCAAGGCTTCTTCGGTTGCATCGATCGGCTGACGTCCTGATTCCTTGAGTACGCCAGCGTTGTACAAGGAAAGTTGTCTTCGCATTTTTATTTTCATGTGCACTTCGCCTATATATTATCCCATGGCGGAGTTGACAACGCTGCACGGGAGCCTAGGAGACGTGCTCGTATAACGTTAGGCAAAAGTTCCTTCGGCAGTATCTATCGGTAGACGGCCTGATCCATTGAGTGCGCCACTGTTTCACGAGAAATGTTTCCATCGAAATCCTCTTGGTCATTTATACTTTGCTCAGAGTTAAGGTAAAAACACGGAGGTTACTGTATAACTAAAATCTAAGATTTGGAGAGATGAAAATTGTATGGTATTTGGCAATTCGCACTTCGCCCTTAGGGAAATGCCGTAAACATTATATTTGTGAATAAACGCACACACACACACAACACGTTGCAGCGTTTACATATGTCGACAGTGCGACATAGGTTAGAAGTCGCAATGAGTTGAGTTCTGCGTGAATCACTTATGAAAGGTTGCAATTACAAATGTGGACTCCACAGTGAAAATGATACTGAAAAAGAAAGATTTTTTGGCGTACTATATATTTGCACAAAAACTTTACCATTTTTTTATTTGACAACATCCGGAATATATATGGAAGGTAATATGACACGTCTATCTGGTTATACTCATAAAATTAAATTTGCCAACGGACGTTGCAGCGAGCCTAGATAAGGCATGAATGCCCAAGACGTTCTCGAGTGTATAGTTTGTGAGGTATGGTCAAAAAAGGAAAGAAATACAGGCACTCTTTTGTATAGCAGAGTGTACATCTTAATAATTTTCACCAAGCCGGCTTGTAATAGATGACCTGATTATAAGGACTCTTCAAAAAGGAAGAGTTGTATTAAGATTATCGATGTAAGCACTCCTGCGATCGTTATATTTCAGTACTGAAAATTGCGCCGGTCGCTAAGAGTTAATTACCGATCCTTCCCGCAGGGAGCGGCGTAGACATGATCAGCTAATCGTTAGCATAGTCATACTTTCCGCAGCAAAGTGAAACTATAGATTGCTAATCAAACAAAATAAGCAGGAGAACGTTTTAGCACATCGAGGTGCTGATGTGGCTTCTGGGTGCCACGTGTTGACGATAAGAGATAACTGGTTTGTCCGAGAGATCTATACTTGCATTTGGAAAACTGCGCTTTTCGTAATCAAGGCGTGATATTGACAGCGACAAAGTATATTATATATTCTAGGCTTTCTTGTCTTTTACTATTATATACATACAAGATTTTTTAAATATAAGTACATTGCTTTTTAATTCTTCGGATATATTAACTTCCGTTATTAACAGTAACTACATATTTTCTGAAGTGCACATGGTCTAACATTTGAGAGGTCGACGCACCCACGTCTACTAAGTCTTATTCTTTTACGACTACTTCTTTAAGGCAGTCTCATGAGTTTAAATATTAAATTTGTTTCTGAACATGAAAGTACGGCTATTCAGTACAGTTTTCGCTCTTTCAATCGTAAATTTAACGCAAAACGGTTTCCAACTAGAACCTTTCAAAAATATATCTGCCTTAGACAGCAATTCATATTTATTGGTAACTTATACGCAAGAAGTTTTGGTCCATATGATCCATACGACGAGTTTTAGTTTTGACTGCAAATTTCACAAGTTGCCTTACAATCAGTGCATAGATCCCTACCGATTTCACAAATAGTTGAATATAAGGAAGGCTGCGGAGAGATGTATTTGACCATGGCATTTGATGCCTGGAGAAGCACCCGTATAGTACTGATGATTGGTGTATCTATTGCGCCAATTTTATTGCAGGCAGGATTCCATAAAATACTAACTCATCTGTTTTTAACATACTAATTTCAGGGCAAAATACAAGTTGGAAATTGCTAAAATGAAGAATTTCATGACTTGTGTTGAAAGGTTTGTTTATTAATTCCCTTTGTCATGTGGCAAGTGTTATGCGGGTGAAACGGGCAGCTGTTTTAAGGACAGTCTAAGATAACGTGCATACAATATGTCCTCGGTGTTATCTCGTCGCACTGGCTTTCATTGTCGTGATTGTCGTTGCTTGCCCTAGTTTCAGATATGTGAGGTTATAAAACATCCCTGTCAATAGCTAGGACGTAAAATGCTTCAGTCTTTGAAGTAGCAAAATTAGGTGATGCCTCTGTCAGCCGTTCTTCAATTGCCCTCCCAAGGAAATAGATTACTTTTCTTTAATTGTGAGTTGTTTGTGGTGTGCGAATTGCCTTGTATGCTTTCTTTGTGTGTTTTTAAACGTATGTGTTTTAGGCTGATTTTCTCTTCCTTGTAGACGGTTGAGCCTGTTCGTTTCTAATTTACGATAACGAAAGACGGACTATGGAAGTCAAACAGACTGGGCTAACATATATGGCCCTATTACGATTAATTAAATTAGGTTGTGAGTCAATGCTGTGTCTGTCTTTTTTTATCTGGTCCCTCGTCTTTTTGCGCTGTTTTAATCTATAAATATATTTTAACATATTTGTTTTTTATAATAGGTTTTATGGAAACATATTTTAAATGTATTACAATGCCATTTATGCCTCGGCCAATACCAAAGTAAATTTTTAAAATTCAGAACATTTTCGCAAACATTTGGAGTATCATCTTAAGATGCAATAGCTCAATGAATAAAAAGCAACATCTATGGGAGGCGCTGTGTGGCAATGCAACCTCGATGACGACACGTGAACCTAATGTTGCATTGTTAAAAGATCCACGATGTCAAACACATTATCATCTTCCAATGACTCACTCGTTTAACAGTGAAAAAATTGCTCTTTATGTGAAATGTCCTACTACACAGGGGGATAATACGTCAATTTTAGGGACTACGTATTGTAATTAAATAATACATCCGCGACACGAAACCACACTCGTTAATGTATAGTAGCAAAAATCACGGAACAGCGAGAAACAGGTACCGGATCCCAGTCGCGAAACAGATTGCAGAACGAGTCGGAAGCAAACGCCGATCACAGACGCCCATAACAAACTCAGCAGCAGACGCCAATCCGTATCTTAGTGGGTGGAAGCCAACGCAGAAGACAGGCCGCAGGCGAGGAGAAGTTCGCTCGCGAGGACGACAGTGGCTGAGTGCCGTCTGTCGGGGCTGACGAACGCCCCGGGAAAGAATGGGGAAATGAGGGAGTGGATCGAGTTGAGGCATGCGTCGATCGACAAATTCCGACCATCTTCAAGTAGAGAAGCCAGATAGTCCACAGAGAGAGAGTAGGGGGATGAAAATGTGCAGTCTCAGAAGGCGGAAGGGAACTGAGATTCAAACTATGACGACTTGGAAGTAGGAGACGTGAAGAATCTGTTCAATTTTTTCTTGTTGGCGTCAGACGCATGATATACTTTAAAAATAAAATAGCAGGTTTCCATAATAAGGACAAACTGATGTAGAAATTTGTTAAGGGAAAGAAGCCGTACATGAATAAAACAAAATATCGAGGGTAATATCATTCTGGCCGTGTTCTGCTTGGAACCAAGTAATGTACACGCACGATAAGACAGGTCACTAAAGCACCTCAGAGCAATCTTATGCACAGTAAACACTCTAATGCAGTGGTGGTGGTAACGCGTAACAAGTTATGGCACTACCGGTAACGGATAACGTACTCGTTTCATTTTAAAACTGTAACGGATAACGTGCTTATTCTGTGTAGTGGGTAACATAGTTCGGTACTCGTTACATCTTCACAAGATTTAAAAATAGATTCCACTTCCAATTTTTGTGTTCCTAGGAGCCAAGTAATATGAATACTTGCACTTGTCCCACATACCTTTAAACTTGTGCCGTTTTTACCCTTGGTAAACTATCCCACTTTAGAAAACTATTTTTGTACGCCATAAACAAAGTGTCGTGGTTTAGAGTCATGTTTCCTAATCAGCTCTCCTGCATACTTCCGGCCAGTGTAAAACACAAAAGTAACGTGCTTTATTTTGTATCGATAATGATACCGGTAACGGGTTCCTTTCATTTGAGAGAGACGTAAGTCGCAACCGCGGTCTTTTACTTTGCAAGCCACGAGTAACGTTATTTGTTACTTTTTCCGGTAACGCGTACAACGCTACTTTTATATTAAGGTAGATGTCATGATATCAAAATAGCATGGCACTATAACCTAAAAAACGACTATACCTTTGTACTGTCGTTGCTCTAAGTAGAGTCACCTCAGTTGTCAGAAACATATGTCGCTTGGTAGTACCTGAACACAAACGTAACCATTAAAGCACGTCAGCTGATAAGACGATTTAGATTTATGGGACTGAAGGCTGGGTCATCCATTTGCGTTCGAGTGCTTCGCTACCGGACAGAACCAGCCTTTAATTCGCTTACGACCGTCTTCCCTGTTGCTGCGCTGCCTGTCGTAAGCACTGGCAAGAGGCTTGAAACAGGTTCTGTCGGAGTCGGTCGCAAATGTCTGACCCAGGCTTCAGATCTCCTTATGATTCTAAACGAGCAGTATATGTAATTTTCAAATAAAGAAATATGGTCGTAGACTGGCACCGAAAAGGAAGACACTTGCAAGTTGTCTGAGAGTTTCTTTCGGCTGTCCCATCACATGTCGAAACTAGGTGCCATCGAAGTAGGGGTGACCTTGGTAATAGGCGGATTGCCACGTTGGTGGATCAATGACGACAAGCGTGTTCTTCCACATCACATCTCTAACACAACACAGAAAAAGATTTAGAAACTACAAAACGTTTGTTGACAAACTCATATTGCCGCAGGTATTTTTTGCTTTTTTATAGATTTTGATAGAAAATATTAAAACATAAATTGAAATAACTTGGAATTGCAGTGGGTGTCATTTGGATTGATAATTTTTAAATAAATGTCCGTTTGTTTGCACAAACAACCTCAAAAGATATCCTACCGAAAACGAATGCTGTTGGAGTAGTAATTTGTTATCAAAATGTCTCGAATACTTTCGACAAAAACAGAACTACACTAACGGTCACGCGCTATCATGAAATCGACCTTGGATTTTTTTTGTGTGATTCCAGGTCGCAGAAAAACAGGCGTAGCGTTTTCAGAACGGCAGAACGAAAAGGCTTTAAACGTAATCCTACAATCGTCTCACTAATATGACGAGACATTCTTATAGAATGTACCGGGAAAATTACTTTTCTTATAGTATTGGCGCCGTCCTCGGACCTGTACATTATGTGTTGTTACCAGTAAAGACACCAGATACCCCCCTCACGATGTTATTCTACCCGCGACAGTTCGAAACTCCTTTCTTACAAAGAACGGCACCACACTTACTAAATATGGTTTTCTAAATGCTTTGTCATTCGTACAGCTCACAACATTGAAGGGTGCATTGTGTTCTAGGCACGAGATTGAACACGGCTTGCTCACACTACTCCAGTTCCAATCTAGGAGATATCCCACGAACTCCATTCCTTCCTTTTTCAGACGACAAGTCCAGATACAAGTGTCGCAAAGATATATAAGACAAGCTTAATTAATCCAGCAAACGATGTGTACGACAGCAGCTGGTACCAAGGCAATTGTTTCATGTGGTAGTTGTTCAACTTCTGCTTGCACTTTCTTCAATTAGACAATAAGTTTCTGATGCAGCTCGCTAATGAACAACACCAGCTATGACTTGGGAGGTATCGTAGACGCTCAAATGCTCGTCAGCCGTTATTCGTGCGTCATGGAGCATATGCCTCTCCAAAACATTTACACCTATGTAATTCTCACCGTTTCTGGGAAAGGATATATATTTTGTCGTTCCAGTATTTGATATCTCTTGCAGTCTTTGAAAAATATTAACAAAACCAATAAAGAATAAATTAGCTGTATTCTTCTATTCTGAAAAATAAGGTATTTATTCATTTGGCTATTGGATTGCGGATGACTAAAATCTGACAAAATAGCACAAGCACCTTCACTGATTATTTCAACCATCTCGTGATAACAATTAATTCAAGATATGCATCTTAAGGACCATCTGTCACGTAATGCTCTTCTTTTAGTTCGTGATTCCTAATTCTTCAAAGGATATGTTGGTCCCGCGAAGCGGTGGAACAACAATTCACTCGTGCCCTCGATTAATCGATTATTCTTGTTTAATTGCCTTATAAAACTTTCGCTGATTATTTAATTTCCCTAAACAGATCCGAGCGGCATCTATAAGGAATCACACGACCAACACCATAGGCCTTGAGCGAAATGTTGCAACTACGTGTTGACACCAAGTTTTGTTCACATACGATGCCTTACCAATATTTGGTAGCGGAGCAGAAGACGGAGACATAAAGGGTTGCGCAAAAATGGCACGTGAGACATAAGTCAAAGGATTTGAAATGCGGCGCCGATTGCGTCGCTCCAAGCTAAAGAAGCTGCTCTGGCAATATTGAAGGAGGAACATCCATATTGAGGCAATCTGAGCAAACCCGCCAGCGAAATCCGCGTGACGTGCGAAGAAACTCCATGGGCTCAATGCTGTCTTCAGGTAGCGGATAAATCTCCAAAGAAAACTCACCCTGCCTCTAAGAAAATGACCCACTCTCATTTCCTCCTCCTCTTCCGCCTTTCGCTCATTGTTCTTGCTTCTCCATCTAGGTGTTATTTTGGGAATTCTTTCGTAATTGAAAACCTTTACTCTGTGGTGGTTTGGACTAGAAAGGTGTGGGCATGTTTGTCAATAAATTAATAAATTCATATGGCAACATCTAAATCTTGCTAGATGTACACGCTAATACGTTAATAATGATGCCTCATAAGCTATAGTGCATGTCTGGTGGCTTCTTTTCCTTTGTACTCAGTTATTACTGTAAAACATTTTTTAATAAATATGTTGTGCATGTTTTTCTTTTTTTCAATTAAAGAAGTTGCTATGACCCATGGTTCAATTTATGGTTTATTATTAGTAATTTATCTTCCGCCTGATGGTATGGACAATAATTATCTTCAGGAACGTCATGTTTCATGTTTGCAGTAATTATAGTGTGCTTGCAAAGAAGAAACCTGTAAGTACATATTTATGATGGTAGATATTGTTTCTCTGGAATAAAGTGTGAAGACATAATCGTTGTTATTATTTGGTGAAGGGTGCCTGCCTAGAAAATCCGACCAATCCAAAAATAAGTATTACCCTTGTCACCTAGGAAGATGCAGAACTGTGCGCTTGACATAAATTGCAATATATGTGTGGTAGCATAACAACACAAGACATGATACATACGAGTATAATAAAATATCACAAAAATACGGAATTGGTTTAACTAAGCATACATTTTATTGATTTTGTATAATCCCAGATTATACCCCCTCCCTCCTTTATACGTGTATAATGCCCTTAGCGGGGCCTTAAGAGAAAATAAATCAATGAATGAATACATTTATGCGAAACATTTTCTAAAGCTATTTCGTTTCCAAATAGAATAGCACGCTTCAAAAAAATATTAGACGGAGCGACGGAATGTCGCAATTTCCAAGAATGAATACGCACAAATGTTGAACTATACAAATATTAGCAGTTGTCGAGCTGACCATATTTTTTAAGCGTGTGTGTTTTCTTGCTGTTGAATAATTCGTGCCCCCAAACCACAACGCCGGCCGAAACTTTGAAAACATTACTGGTGAATAAAATAGTTAAAATAACGCGATTCCGCCCTGTGGCCTGTGAACTTGCCCGAATTCGCTAAACGCGTTTGCGAGTTCAGTGACCTCGAAGCGTCGTTCCACTCGCTAAGTACTAACGCGAATTCTGAATTGCCAATTTCACATTACCGCACAGATCGAGCGTGCACTAGGAGGAGGAACACCGGGGATTTGAATTTGCATAACGTATTCCCAGATTCACCCTCTCTGCCGACGGAATAGTTACTCGCCAGGAAGTGTTAGTTTCCCTGACTCTCGAAACAATCAGCGACTTTAGAGTTCCATGAATCTTGCGGGAGGTCACAACAAGACCTATAATTTTGTAATGCATCGTTGGAATTCCATCAAAAATACTGATACAAACGTTAGTAGTAATTACAGTATAATCGCCTTAAAAGAAGTCGTAAAACTAAACATGAAATACTGTTTAATGTGCTACGAAATGTATAAAAACTACAAAAGATTAGGCTGCCTTAAAACCGGTAAATCATATTTCGAATCTATAGGTACACAATTACCACAACCACCCCATTGCATTACATACTGGACATCAAAATAAATGCATGTACCTTATAAGTGTAGCACCAATGCAATGGTAAAAAAACATCTGAGAGAAGCGTCGGCTGAGGTTCTCATAATGAAAATAAATTACAACAGCAATAAAGTGTTACCTTACTTCTTTCTGAGTTTCAGCAATAGCAATGATTTAATCAACTGATCCTAAAATCACACCAAAATTACTCGACACATTTAAAATGCATCAAGTGCGGTACTGTACCAGAATTCGCACAGTGCGAAATCTAAAAACAATTGAACGAATGCCTTACGTGTTCACACTAAAAAAAACAACATTGTAACTTCACCAGAAGTGGGTTTTCAAAATTTTTCACTTCGAATATCTCGTTTCTTCAAAGCTCCGAATAATGCACGTGTTTAAATACGCCAATAACACGTTGTTCCTTCCCTTAAAGGGTACAAAGAGCCAGAGCTCAAAATAACCTCAGTTCTAAAAACTATAACAAACTCAATCCCGCAAACACGGTTGGAAATTGCGAAACAAGCTTCTCGTTTGGGTATTGGCTCGGCTCAGTGCCGTAGTCCTGCAGATTTGGGCATTGACGCACATTACGTATGGACCATTTTACGTTACCGTGTACCGCAGCGGACACTATGATCCATCCCAACCAAACCTGCGTCCTAAAAGTATCAATTGACTGCGCGCCTCGCGCGTCGCAAGTAACCCTTTCGAAGGTCACGTAGTACTTACACGGAACTGGACGGGATTAGACAGCTCGCAGTGTCCTCTGCCTTCTATTGTAATGCTAGTGGAGAATAGTTGGCCTGTAGATACTTGCTTTCTAAACCTAAAAGAAAATAATGTAGGCATTGCGTGCAAATAGCAAACCCTTTTAACAGCTAATTGCCCCCGGGCAAATACGTTTTCAATTTGAATCGGGCAGCGCGTTTAAACTATTAGTTACAAGCCCGACGATCTAGGGCGCCAATCGGCGTGTGTGTCTCTGACCTTTGACGAGTATCTGCAGCTGCGCTATTTTAAATTGTTTATAAATGAAAGCCGCAAACGATTCACCGGGCCAGATCGAAAACAAACAAACTTTGAAACGGTTGTAAAGGACTGTGCCTGCATTTAGTAAACATCGAATTGAGATATGCACAAATATTTGTTGTATCTCCGAATTCGTAAGCAAAACAAAAAAATCCTAGTAATGTTAGACAAGATCAAATGAATAGTTTTATTACGACAGTTACCTTTTGAAATATAATGAGCACTATATAACAAAAGCAACAATAATCTGCTTGGAAATTGGCTTGAAAGACCACTTACGCGCAAGACGGAACTTCGCTTCAATGATTTCCGAGCGCACGCATCGGTTACTATGATCGATAATGTCGAACGAGCACACAATGTGAGCAGCGAGTGACAGCGGTAGCTGTTCGCTCTGGAAATACACGTTAAAAAGATTTGCCTTGAGCCAGCGCGCTGTATCATGTTTGCAGTGGGTTATCTGCTTTCAATTAATTTGATATAGGACACGCGTGTGAGAGGTGTGCTTTGGTAGAGCGATTGTGTGGCATGTTGCATCTGTTGGAGGACAAAGAGACGCGCATTGTTTTGACTGAAACACTTTTTCAAAACGGACTGCGCCGGTGGTGGAAGAAGCGAAAGTACGTACGCGGGCTGTTCTGTATAGGTTGCAGAGAGCACAAGATAATGGAACCTGGGCGGAAGCAGTGTGGAGACGAGGAAGTGTGTCCGCACAGCCCAACCTCATTGGTATTTTGCAACGGCCGCTGCCGGCGGCAGGGGGGGGGGGGGGGTCGTCACCGCAGGGTATGTGCATGTAGCAAGAACGACGGTAAGGTAGAGAGGGTTCTCTTCTTGATCACGTGGAATTTTCGGAACAGCGGCGGCCTACAGAGGAAGCGGAGGATGAGCGAGAGACAGCTTTGGAGGAACGATGGGAAGAGGGAGAGCAATCCCTCTTCTGTAAATGCGGTTTAACTTTCGTAGATGAGCATTTTTTATTGCTGGGAACGGCAGGTAAACTTCGCAACTGTAGAATAGACTCGCCTACAATTTAATAATTTCGGCTGGCATAAAGGAACGAAGAACCTAGGTTCTACTAATGTTTATCAAAAGGTGTGAAGGTAATATATTTGTCTTCTTCAGCGCATCCATTGCATTATATTAACACCGTTTTGAATCAGGGGAAATTTAAAAAATAAAAAAAGAACTGGCGATTCCCGCGATTTTTTGTTTCTAACAAGTGTTTTGCGCTGCGTACATTTATGAGACATTCCCGAGAATCATACGGATTCGACTTCACGCAGCCAAAGCAAACGGCGCAGAGAATGTGATAAATTCAAAACGAATCCCGACAATTAAAAATGGGTCTAAACCTGCCTATATGCAAGCGAAAAAGGACCGAAATTGGAAGCTCCTATCCCCGATTACTCAGTTATCTTTCCCTATTTCCGCATTGGCGGGATTCCTTCTTCTTGCGGCTGCTTGGCGTCTACCAATTCCTTCTCATCTCAATTCTGGAGACTTCATTGCCCCTCTTTTTTGTGTATGCATCTTTGTTTCTACGTGTTCTTCGCCAACCTTGCATCTCACATTGCTGTTACGTTCTTCTTTTCCTCCTAGCGTGCTCCAGAGGGAACCATTGGGTGGCATAGTCTGCACAGCGACGGCCAAACTGCAGACAGTGGGCAGAGAAGACGCGCCGGAAGAAAAGAGCAAGGCGGCAGAAATTGGGAAGCACTGATTCCCAGTGTTCCCTCCAAACACTCTGCACCTCAATCATGCGAACGGCCCAGCTGTCGAGTAATGGACGAATGAACACAAAGGCTGAATGGATTGCTCGGGAGTGTGTGGTTATTACAAGAGCGAAAAAACAACAAAAAGGAGGGAAGAAAAGATCACCCTTTTGGCGGCTTTCTTAATGCCCTTTTGCGTCTCAACATTTTTCTTAGTTCTACATGGTGTCTGCAACAAAGGTTATTCGCACGAGCAAACACCACTATAGTTTCAGTTAATGTGGCTCTATTTTATTTTGTCTTTCTCAGCTCGGAATGTTCAACTAAAGAGTGAACAGAAAGTCTACTGGCAAGACAAGATGCCAAAAATATTGTTTGTGAAAGTGTTTGTTTGAATGAAATAAGGCGGTGGCATTTCCCGCTTCTAGATCGTAATGCAAAACATATCATAACGTGTCTAGTTTATTTTTTTAACCCACATTTGATATTTTTATCACCATAGGAGTCTATATTCGTCGACATTTCGGTGCAGACCAAGTGCCATTTCCGCTTAAATATTTTTGTGAAATATTGTTTTTGTTTATTTTTTATTTTAAGGACTTTCGCATTTGTATTTCCTCGTTGTTTTCTCCGTGTAAGAAGAAAAAATATCACTGGAAGGACAAACATGATGTCTGCCAGGAAGTACATCATAATGTGCCCCCAATAAAAACCAATGGTTATTTTTGTTAGTGTAAACACGTAAAAGACATTTTTGATCGAAAGTTAAATATGTGGCACAAAGCATAGAAGTAAGATTTTAGCTAAGGTCGACAATATATTGAATGATAGGCGCTTCCTTGTCCTCTTTTCCTCTCAGTACTCTTATTTTTATATTGAAACGGCCTATAGCTTGGAAATGTACAAGTTTACTTTTGTTTACGGCACTGGAAAACAGTTACGCCTTCCCGATTCTTCTTTATCGCTTTAATGCCCTCTCCCTCTAGAACTGTCTTTGAATGTGCTTTTTTTACACTTAAAAGGCTTTATAACCCTAACTCCAATTACAAACTTTAGTCCGTCCGTGCATTTTCTGCCAACTTTAACGGGGAAACTGAATTGGTGTTTAGGTCACTTGACGTTATATTGATGTGATGTAAGATGACATTAATTGACGTCACGTGATTTATACACCAATTACGCTTACCTGCAAATATAAGAGGGCAAAATGATCATTGTCACCTGATGCTGCCTGGCCTATACAACGATTCAGTTTCCCTTCTACATTTAGCGGGGATATAGATTCCACGAGACCTGACGTCACATGTCCTGTAGGCGGATTCTGCTTCTTCGCTACATTTAGCGGTACAATTGATGACACGTCACCAGGCGTCATCTTACCTAAACACCAATTGAATTTCGCTCTATATTAGCTGGAAAAAATTGTCAATTGACAATTTTTCACGTCAATTGACGTAATTACGTCAATTGACGTAATAGTGTGAATAGTGTGACGTAATATTGTGAATAGTGTGGCGTAATAGTGTTAATTACGTCAATTGACGTAATTGTCAATTGACGTGAAAGTCATTTATCACCGATTCTCCTTCTCCGCTACATTTAGCGGGACGTTTGATATCATACGGGCTGGACGTCACGAGGTCTATACAGAAATTTAGGTCTTCCTCTCAATGTACCCAGTAATTTAATGAAAATAGAGGTTCTTCACTCTCCGAAATTACGGTGTAATGTCTCTTAAATATTTTGCAAAGGTGACGTTTTAAGTACTGAATTTCCTGCATTATAGAACTCTGAAGATAAAGTTCGCTGCCAAGTTTTCAACACTATGCACCTTATATTTAACAACGAAACAAGCGCTACTTGTTTTAGATTCCGTTTAATCGTAAAATCATTAATCCTCGCGAAATAAAATATTAAAATATTGGCGTAAATGACACTAAAGAGTCTTGTAATCATTCGCTTAAGTTAATATAAATATTTCTTTTTCATTTTAATAAGTCCTGTAATTATTCTCTGAAACTTAGCTTTGATGTTGAAATTGCCAGGTTCAAGTCAACAGGATATCCTAGTACATTACTTACAGACGTGGCAGAGGATTTATTAAAGAAAATAAGATGGAGATAACGACCGAAACGTAATCCAGAAACGAAAAAGAAAACTGCCGTTGATCCCTATATACATGAAACTTCGCACGGTCTAAAGAAGATAAGCAACCGCACTAACATTAATGTTGCTTTTTCAGTACCAAATAAGCTTCTCAGCATGTACAGGAAGCTCAGTGGGTCGGCGCACCGGGAAGCTGGTTATTCAAAGAAGCACCAAAATAGCTTTGTAAATTGCACTGAAGGAGGTGTGTATTCCATCCCACTCTGATGTGGTAAGGAGTATGTAGGGCAGACTGGCAGGTGTTTTAATGATAGTTTAAGGGAGCAATTACATAACACCCACCGAGTCCTCGCTGGACATATGGGAATCCACTGTCGGGATTGTGGTTGTGTAGCACACTGTGAAAATGTTTCCGTAATAGGTAGGAGTCGAGACCCACAGACAAAGGAAATAATTGAAGCGCAAAAAATGAAGCATCTGAGGGACAAGTGTGTAAGTAGTCCTTCTATAGCGCAGTCGACCTAAGAGCTCCAATTTCTATCTAAACGATAGCGGTGAGGGAGAGCGATGACTTGTAATGGTATACTTTTTTTGTTTCCTTCTTTTTTCATGGCATTCTTTTCTCTTTTTTTAATTTTGTCTTTTGTTTTGTCTTTCGCCTTTTTTTCTTGTATTTCGTGCTCTTTCTTTTGCTTATCACGTTCTGGAAAGTCAATCCAGACGTTGAAGAGAAGAGCGAAGTAGCCGAATACACATGAGTTGTGAGTTCAGCACGTGTGCTTGTCTTTCTGAGTATCTGGTGTGCGATTGTTTCTCTGCGCTGTCACCGTAGGATACGTTTCACAAACTCGCCAAAGAATCCATACTATCAAGACACTAAAAATATGTTGTTCTTGTTTTTGTTTTCTTAATAGCGGAAGAGGTGCAGAGAATAACCGATAAGTGCAACGAGAAAATGAGAGCGGAAGTTCTTAACAAGCAAGTTCTCCAAGGAACATGGATTCAATTTTATTTTCTTTCACGCGCCGCGTTTGAAAATGTTTTCTCTTTTTTAAGGGTGTCCGCCCTTAGTTACGTGGCGAACACTGAAAAACTTCACTGCTATGTATCTCTTACCTGTGTCTCTTATTTTAAAGAGGCTAGTCGAACGTTTAGGGCGCAATCACAGTGGCCGGATATCTAAAGCTGCGCCTAGTTGAAAGGTATGAAGCAGGTACCTCCTGGTTGTCTGGAATGTAGAAGTTGTTGCACTAATTTCATCATAGGGCCGCAACGTTTAAGCATTCTCTAGTAACGTAGGACCTTGTTGGGCGAAAAACGCTCATAGTGTTCGAGGAGGATGATGATTACCATAAATACGATGACGAGGACATCAAAAATAATATTTAGGATGATGACGGTAGAGCTTTTTCGCGTGTACCAGGCGGGATACAAACAAGTGTGTGATCAAGTACTTTACTAGGTGAACACATTCTACTCCTCTGATTGCATTCGGCAGCGTGCATACAGCGCCAAGTCCTCGTCGAGGGGTTTGTTTACCGCGATACCGAGATAACTCATGCGCACAGCGGGGGCGGTCTCGGAAACATACGATGGAAGGAAAATTGCCTATTTATGGTCTTGCATCTTAACACGCATAATAATTTTAGAAGCCCCTTAAAAATGAGTATACAATCATGTAAACATGTTTTGCATACTCTCGGGACAAATTAAAGGTCACCGCCTAGAATTCTCTCAGGGATAGTAACTTGAACAAACACAATCACAAATCCTAGATTCAATACTGACCAAAGGGGTCTCGTTTGCGTATTGAGTATTCGCGGTGTCGCAATCGCGCAGATTTGGACATCGAAACAATCTTTTGTATGCTCTGATTTGCCTTACTATTGAGCCACAAAAATACTGCGAGCCATCCAAGCCAAAATGGCGTCGTAAAAATATCACGTGATTGCGCGTGATTGCGCATTCCCGAACATCACGTGACACTCTGACGGAACTGCACTGAATTCTATGGCTCGCAGCGTTCTTTACGTTTTATTGTAAGGCTGAGCGATATTTTGTTGTGCAAGTTATGGTTGTTTGCCTCCTCCTAACCGTGAAAAAATAGACATTATTATTGGGCAAATATATAGAAAGATAATAATAAGTGACGCGTATCTGGAACCGTGATACTTTTATTTGTTTATAAACGAAATGTAAACAACTATCAGAGTGCCAAATGTTAGAAAATTAGACTTTTGCAATGGTGTACGTTGTGCCGGTCTTTACTGTAAATTGTTTTAACTAAACGGTGCCGTGTGTCAAAATGCGGAAGAAAACAAATCCTATTAACGTTACGAAAGCCCCAATTGTCGAATGCTGTTACCACTGAGACTACGTTAACAGCATACAATAGAATGAACAAAACAAGTATTGGAACCGATTTAAAAGAGAGCTTTATGGAAGAAGTAAACAACATTTAAATTTTCAAAAAGATCAGATACTACCGCAATTTTTCTTTTGAATTCCCTTCTATGTGTTGCGATCTCCCACATAACTTTCGTCAAGTAGGGAGACTACTCTAAAATTAATTAATCACGTCAGGCATAAAGAACTAAAACCAAAGGGAAATGCTGAAATTTGTTGAAGGATGAAGAGGTCATGTTCTTGACCCTATCAATGAATGACTTTCCTTTTTTTAATGCCATCTTCAGGCTGATTGAATATGAGAAACATGTAATTTCCGCAACTCATTGCTCGCGCTAACATTTTCAATCTAAGAACACTTAAAACAAAATACAGAAAATCAACGTTGCTCTAACTCAGGCAGCCAAATTCCACAAAGCAATAGACCAGAGGCATGTTAAGAAAATATGCGACGGCTTGAAACAATCTCTTGAAGTGCCTGTACACAAAGAGTAAATAACCCAAAGTAAGTCATTGCTTCTGCTCTAATGTTTTGAGGCCATATTGTCTCTCCTTGTGGTTTGGGTATCTTTGTACCTACATGTTTTTTTACCACCCGCGTCTTTGGAATTGTTACAATACCCTTTTTTTCCCCTCGTAGCGCTTTCCAATGACAGGCATTAGATGCCGTCGTATGGCCAGTGGCGGCCGAGCGTGCAGAGTGAAGGGATGAGACGCGGGGAAAAGGGGAACGAGGCTGCGAAAATGAGGAAGCAGTGATTCTTGCGGCATTCTCTCAAACACAGACCTTCTACACCTCGATCACCCGAGCGGTTCGGCTTCACAATCAGGAGCGACTGAACACAAAAAACAAATGCGTAGCTCGGTAGTGTGTTGCTACTACAAATTCAAAAACACTACGGAAAATGAAACAAAACTCCTTCCCATTCTTGTGTGGGATTCGCAATGAGCTTTAGCGTCTCAGAGCATAGTTCTTAGTGCTACGTGGTGCCTGGAGAAAAAATCTATTTAGACGAGCATGCACGGCCAGACGTTCAGAGCAAATAGTTATTTTTCGTTGTCGTTTTCAGATTGCAACGTTCAAATTTAAATAGCACCGCAAGAACAAACAAAAATAAAATCCTCAGCGATGGCGATGGTTCAAGTAAAATATGACAGTGCGATTCCCTGCTCCTATATCGCAATACAGATAATGTCCTAACGTGGCTTATTTTATGTTGCTACCCCGTTTGACAAATATATGTCAATATAATGATATATGTTCTCATCACGTGACATTTCTTTTAAAACGTTTAGTCAAATATATGGTTGTCTTTTAAAGACCGTTATCATATCCCGCTGTTTGATGGATGCAAAGAAATATAATGTGCTGTTAGAGTAGACTGTAAGAAGAGATGTCATAACATGCATCCAATAATATCCAGTATTTCCCTTGTAACGGGCTTAAGCTGAGCAGGTTAAATTATGTATTAATGGTTATATTATTTATCATAACCATACACTATGGTTATTTGGTTTTTATTTGATTATATTTCAATCTATTTGGTTATAATATATATTTGGCTGTATTATGTAACAAAACCAAATGAAATTATAACATTCGCACCATCGATGCGAACTTTACAAGGTTTTTCTGCTGAGTGTTTTTTTATATTCAGCTGCCCCATTCGCAAGCAGTATTTTCATTTTGGTGAGTAAAACTGTGAAATGCAACAATAAAAAATCTAAATACATAGCACAAAGCATACCCGCATGATTTCTGCTTTGTTGCACACTTCAATGAGTGAAAGGCGTCTATTCATCCTGTTTGTTTTCAGTACTAATGTGTTTTACATTAGCGCTGCTTTTTAGTGTTGACATTTACAAATGTATTTTTGATGACGGCACTGTGAGACTGTTCAGCATACCCTAGGATTTTTTAAGGCACTGTCTCTCCCGATCAACTGTATTTCCATGTATCTTTTTTCTTCGAATCAATGTCCCATTATTTAACAATCAACTGGAGGCTGCTTGACACAGGCTTCATCTAATTTGATAATAATTATCCTCACGAGCTAAGATGCAAATAGTTGCGCACGCGAGTTTGAAATATTATTTTAAATACTGTAATATCTGCACACGCTTTCCAATTAAAAGCAGTAGAAAAACAAGAGAGGATGTTTGTCCCTGTTAATTATCGAAGTCCGCCGTGGAACGTGGCTACATTTCATTTGATATCACGTGCCGCGTTCGAGTGAGCTTCTGTTTAAGGAGCCTCTCAAGGACGTGGCAAACTTCGTCAAATCGTTAACTGCTCCGCATCGCTTACCATATGTTGTACCTGCTCGTCAAATGTTTTCAGAAATCTTACAGTGGCAGAATTACTAAAACTGCGAACGTTTAAATGTCAGACGCAGGTGTTCTCTTGGTGTCTCGAATGTGGAGGTTTTCGTACTATTTTGATCCCAAGGACAACATTTGTAAGCATTCTCTGATTATCTAGAAATTCGTTAGCCGGAAAACGCGCATTGTGTTCGATGATGACGATGATGACCCCAACAACGATGATGAGAACAACAAAAATAATGATGAAGATGATAACGATATAGCTTTTCCGTATGCAGCCGGCGGGGGACAACCGTGAGTGTGATGAAACGTTTTACAAGGACAATACATGATACTCCGCTCATTTGTATTAGACAACGTTCGTACAGCGCCAAATCTGCCTGGAGCTGTTTGGAAACTTTGCGTCCCAAACAGCGCAAGCGCATGACCTAGCCTACGCTTCGGCAGTGCATCGAGGGACAGGGTTTCCGCCGACGCACCGAGACACCGGATTCGTAAGGACAGCAGAGACGGCTATCTCCGCTGTTAGCACTGACGTCTAACATGGTATGCATTGGTAAAACACACCTTTAAAAAAGAAAAAAAAATTCGTCTGAGGTTTATACGTTGTAGATAATATAAAATGAAATTAGGGCACGACGTTATATTCTTTTGAGCTTCAGCACAAGCGATGAGCTTAAGCGCGACAAAGGAGCCAGTCACCTTCACGATACATTAGATACCCGACTGCATCACTATTTTCGAAAAGAAGATTTACAAGAATTAGAAGAATACCAGACGAAGCTATGTCCACGCTCTAAAGCAACATTTCGGATTTATCCAAAATGGTGACCCAAATTCTATAACTACCAACTGCTAGTTTCTTAGAAGACCCGAAAAGCGGGTATTCAAATACGTAAACGTGTATTGCATACACTTATCAAAAACATTGCTGCGCATGATGGCGCACGGAAAGGGCGTGTGCGGATCCTGCTCCGCCCTCATCAAGCGCCAGCCGTTCATCGTCTGCTCTGGTCCTTGCTCACGGACGTTTCACTGCTTGTGTGTTGGCGTCAGGAATGAAGACTACGATCTCCTTGTTGCTAAGGGAGTCAGCACGTTCAAGTGTTCCGCTTGTACGAAGCGGCACGACCCGGAAAGTGTTGTCCTCGAGACCGACCTCCCAAGTAACGACTCGGCTGTGACCAACGGGACGCCGCAGGAGATGCAGCAAGAACCCACATCGTACGATCAATTCGAGCTACGACAACTGGTATGTCTTCTGTGCCAAAAATTGACACTCTTACAACCGACGTACGCTCTCTGAAGAGCGAGAACGAGTCTCTCCGAGTGCATCTTGCCAAGAACACGGAATTACTGCGAAACAGTCTGCTGCAGAAACCAGCCTGGCCTTCCTACGCAGCAACGCTGCAAAGCAACGCCCACCATTCTGTCGGCGAGATAACCGCAAAGCCAACCTCCGTGCTCGCGGGAGTGGCAACGGCCGCATCGGTGAACAGTGACACCCGCACTACCCATCACCCAGGCGCTTTGCTGTCTTCCGGAGTGCCGAATGAACAACATCTGCTAGACAACGAGTCCGCTGTAACTGCGCTCGGCCCGGCTGCACAGGGCAACCAAAACGGCTCCGATGGCTTCATTACCGTTCAACGCAAGCGCAGGCCTCAGCCTTCTGTGGAACTGGCGCAAACAGTAAGCTATCTGCCGCTCCTAGGCCTCCTAGGCGTCGAGCACTCTTTGTTTCACGTCTGCATCCGTCGACTTCATGTGACGACGTTGCTAACATTGTGAACAGTGCAGTTCGTCCACAGTTCTGTGTTTGTACAAAGTTAACCACGAAGCACGAGAGCTACTCTTCTTTTCATGTGTCAGTAGGTGAAAATGATTTCGATAAGATTCTAAATGCTGAGTTGTGGCCCGCGGGCTCGTTGTTCAGGCCATTTATTGGCATTCTAAAACCGAGCAGTGACACCCCAGGCCGTGATAGTATGCCTCCGCAGTCAAATGGAGCATCCTCCCCTTTAGGCTCCTAAATTTGAATGCTCGTAGTCTGCTAAACAAAGCAACGGCGCTAGAGGCCGTTTTTCTGACATACGAACCAGAAGTGGTCGTCGTCACAGAAACTTGGCTTAATGAGCAAGTGACGAATGATGAGGTATTTCCTGCTGGTTACAAAATTTTTCGAAAAGATCGTTGTTCGAGAGGCGGGGTGTGGCTATCGCTGTGAAAGATAGCATATCATGCTCTATTGTGAGCTGTACTTTCGACGCTGAAATGATTTGGGCAAAACTTGTTTTTTCAACGATGTCAATCCTTGTAGGTGCTTTTTATCGGCCGCCTCATGCCGACGTATCACACCTGCTGGCATTACAGGAATTTATATCTGCATCTTACCATCGTTACACTCATGTTATACTAGCGGGTGACTTTAATTTACCACATATTGATTGGGATCATATGCAACCACTGCGGGAGTGTCAGCAGTCTCATTTGTTGGTTGACATTGCTTTTTCATGCAATATGACTCAAGTCGTTCGTAGTTCGACACGTGTTACTAATGCCAGTGAAAGCCTTCTTGACATGGTTTTTGTTTCCTCTAAGATTGCACGACAAGGTGCCCAGTGCGAAATAGTCGAAGGTATCTCTGATCACTCTTTAGTAGTATGCACTCTAACGTTGGCTTGTCAGTTATCAACTACTATCGACATTAAGCGGTACCGTGACTTTAATAATGCGGATGATGTCGATATTTTAGACGTTCTGCAAGAAAGCTATTCGATTTTTTATAATATGTATGATCCTGTTACAAATACTACCAATGAATTGTGGTTACGGTTTAGAGGTATAGTTCAGCACTGCATTCAGAAGTTTGTTCCTTTGCGTATTAGGAGAGTGAAAAAGTTTAACCCATGGATTACACGTGACATTCTACATTTGAAGCGTAAAATACGGCGAGTTCGTAAATTTGGTAATGGGAATAACATCTCGTCTATACCGTTTTTGCGCAGACAGTTGAGGTCTTCTGTTAAAATCGCTAAACACCGTTTTTTTAACGTCACCTTGCATAACTATCTGCTTAGTGATCCCCGAAAGTTTTGGAGGTTTTTGAAACGACAGAAATGTTCTTTCTCGGACATGAAACTGTGCAATATCCTAACAAATAACAAGCAGTTAATTTCAAATGCTTTCAACGAGTACTTCACGTCTATATTTACTGTGGAAACGGGAATAGTTCCAAGTTATGAGAGTTCTAGAATAATGATACCGGACATCAGCATTACTGAAGAGGGAGTTTTTGCGGCCCTCCTTAACCTTGACGTTAGGAAGAGTCACGGTCCTGATGACATTCCGAATGTTTTTTAATGCGAATAGCATTCTTTGGCTACTTCACGCACTTTTCGTCTATGTATCTATCTATCTGGCTATCTAACCTCTTACGCCGCGGGTCGATAAATAAATAAAAAAGACCGGCGCCGGCTGGGATTCGAACCGTTGACCCTTTGATCAGCAGGCAGACGCGCTAACCACAGAGCTATGAAGGCAGTCATTCAACGCACTCTAAACGGTTGTTTATATCTTTACCATAGGACGCGCTTACAGCGCTGTCACAGCTACCGGTGCGCGCGCGTTCCATGCACGAGGGCTCATTCCGCTCTCGTGAGGCTGAGCACGGCCGCTAGCTCACCCTCTCCCGCGCTCGGGAGAGGGTGATGTAGCGGCCGTGTTCAGCCTCACGAGAGCGGAATGAGCCCTCGTGCATGGAACGCGCGCGCACCGGTAGCTGTGACAACGCTGTAAAGCGCGTCCTATGGTAAAGATATAAACAACCGTTTAGAGTACCGTTGGTTGAGACTAGCTGAGACGCCAGAAAGTCTGGTCGGTACCATTTTGAGTGTTTGTGCGTATGGCGCGTGCTTTGCTCGCCTTCCTAAGTGACACAAACGCACGTGCTGGGCTGCGGAGATCGTGCGCAGGGCTGTGAAAGTGTCAACAAATTTAGAATCGCCTCAAGAGTGGGCTGGCGTATCTAGAGTGTACCGGCCACCTGACGAACGCGCATAACTCCGCACCGTTTGATGCTATTCGCATTAACGTAGATAATCATTCCCAAAGGATGGGTTCTGCTGATTTTTTTTGTTTAGATACGCTGAATGGTCGGCAAAGTTTTTGCATTTGATTTTTTGCAATAGTCTCAATACGGGAGACGTGCCTGATGAATGGAAAAAGGCTAGGGTGATACCAATATTTAAATCGGGTGACAGTCAATGCGTCGGAAACTACAGACCTGTTTCACTTTTGTGTACGGCTAGTAAAATTCTTGAACACTTCGTATTCAAACATCTTATAACATTTTTTGAGGACAGTATGTTTTTTCGGGACGAACAGCATGGATTCAGACGGGGTTTTTCCACTGTAACACAAACTTGTTCATACGATACACGAACTTGCGGTTGTCATTGATATAGGCGGACAGACAGATGTTATCTTTTTAGATTTTTGCGAAAGCGTTTGATCGCGTCTCCCACGACAAACTACTGCGTAAGTTACGCTACATCATCAGTAACGAGAACATATTACAATGGCTTGCTTTATGTCTTGCTAACCGTGCGCAGTGTGTTAGTGTTGACTCTGTTTTTTCCCCCGAGTCACTCGTTTTCTTGGGCGTGCCCCAAGGCTCGGTCCTTAGTCCGCTTTTGTTTTGAATTTTATTAACGATTTAAAAATACACCACTTCAATGTACAATGCCGATTTTTTGCTGACGATTGTGTTTTATTTGCGAAGGGTAAACAACCCGTCTGATCAAGAAGAATAAAATATTGTCTATCTTTGGTTCATGCATGGTGCATAAAATGAAATATCGTTCTGAACTGTAAAAAGTGCGTTCAAATGGCCGTGACGCGGATGAACAACCCTTTGTTTTTTACATATTCTGTCAATGGAGTACCACTCGAGACTGTTAAACAATATCAATACCTCGGAGTTTTAATTACCTCTGATTTGTCATGGAGTGCACATATTGAGCTTATAGCTCGTAAAGCAATGCGGAAGCTCTGGTTCTTAAAACGAAATATTAATCTCTGTTCACCTGAAACTAAACTGTCTACTTATAAAACCATCATAAGACCAATGCTAGAATATCTATGTATTGCATGGGACCCTCATACAAAGCTGTCAATTGATATGTTAGAGACTTCAAAAAAAGCATTGCGTTTTGTGTACAACCGTTATGGTTTTATGTCATCCGTTTCAGATTTGTACCCAAGATCGGGATTGAGTGATTTAGCAACCCGGAGAAAAACAGAACGGCTGAAGTTTCTTTATAATATGATACAAGGTAATTTGCGACTGCGTCTCTGTGATTACACTCTCATTTAACGAAACAAGGCCCACGAGAGGCAAGCACCAATTAACACTTGTCGAACCATTGTTTCGAACCACATTTGTTTAAAGCATCCTTTTTTCCTAGAACTACCCGTGAGTGGAATAAGCTTCCTGAAAGTGTTGTAAATTTGAGATCATTAGATATCTTTAGTGAAGCACTACTCTCGCACTTTGTTGAGTAGTGGCTCTGTCTGTTTCTTTGCACTGCTTCTGCTTGTTTTTGATTATTGTTTTTGTACACCTCCTGCCTCGGCGTTCTACAGAATGCTGGCAGTATTACCAAATAAATAAATAAATAAATAAATAAATAAATAAATAAATAAATAAATAAATAAATAAATAAATAAATAAATAAATAAATAAATACATACATACATACATACATACATACATACATACATACATACATACATACATACATACATACATACATAGACATACATACATACATACATACATACATACATACATACATACATACATACATACATACATACATACATACATACATACATACATACATACATACATACATACATACATACATACATACATACATACATACATACATACATACATACATACATACATACATACATACATACATACATACATACATACATACATACATACATACATACATACATACATAGACATACATACATACATACATACATACATACATACATACATACATACATACATACATACATACATACATACATACATACATACATACATACATACATACATACATACATACATACATATATATATATATATATATATATATATATTGTAAGATGGAGAAAGTGATAGCTTTCGTAGAGGTTTATTATGAGACTGCTCAGGGCGCAGGCTGGATTCGAATATCCCGGTCGCGCCACGAGCCGCCAGTGATCAGTGCTGATGATGATGATCATTGTAAAGATGAAGACGATGAATGTCTTTATGATGGTGTGTATCGTGACGATGAAAGAAGATGATGTTCTCGTGACATTTGTCCCTCCCAGGAAAAGGCGACATCCTGGCGCCGTGAAGAGGTTATTGTGGTTCGGGTGGGGGGTAGTACTTTTTGAGTCGGCTGACATGTACAATGTCGCGATTGCGGCGACGGTGGTCTTGGGGGACTTGTAAGGGTTCCACGATGTAGTTGACTGGTGATGTGCGATCGAGTATCCGATACGGACCGAGGTATTTGTCGAGAAGTTTTTGGGTCAATCCAATGTGGCGCTGTGGGACTGACAGCCAGACCAAGTCTCCAGTCTCGAAAGAAATATCTCGGTGATGGTTATCATAGCGGCGTTTCTGATCGGCTTGGGCGCGAGTAGTTTGGAGGCGCGCTAGTTGCCGGCATTCCTCAGCGTATGAAGCCATGTCGGAGACGCTCTGATGTTCGGTGAAGTCGGACCGGTAGGGTAGGACGGTGTCGAGTGTGCACGATGCTTCTCTGCCGAAAAGAAGAAAAAATGGAGAAAAGCCGGTCGTGGTGTGAGTGCTGGTATTGTACGCGAATGTGATGAATGGTAGGACTTTGTCCCAGTTTGTTTGATGGAAGTCTGTATACATAGCGAGCATGTCTACGAGTGTTCTATTGAGCTTCTCGGTTAAGCCATTCGTTTGAGGATGGTAAGCCGATGTGGTACGATGAATAACATTGCAAGCCTGCAGGAGTTCTTGCACAAGGGTGGATAAGAATACGCGGCCACGATCGCTAAGCAATGTCTGGGGAGCTCCGTGCCGTAGTAAGATGTTGGTGAGGAAAAAATGGGCAATGTAATCTGCTGTGGCATTGGGTAGGGCGCACGTTTCTGCATAGCGAGTAAGGTGGTCGCTCGCTACTATGATCCAGCGGTTGCCAGAAGCCGAAGCATGGAGGGGCCCAATAAGGTCAATCCCAACTCTTTGGAATGGACGCTCGGGGCACGGTAGCGGTTGTAATAAACCAGTAGGGGACTGAGGGGGCGTTTTTGTCGCTGACAGTCGGGACAGGCTTGAACGAAGCTCTGCACGCTGCGGTAAAGCCGAGGCCAGAAATAACGCTGGGAAATTCTGCGATAGGTTTTCAGGAAGCCAGCATGGCCACTTGTTGGTTCGGAGTGAAGTGAGCGAAGAACGTCGCCTCGTAGTTCTTGTGGGATACATAGTAACCAGCGATTTCCCTGTGGGAGGTAATTTCGTCTGTAAAGCAGACCGTCTCGGATTTGAAAATGATGGACGCACCGAAGGAAGGCACGATTCGAGGAGGTGTGAGTGCCGTTGAGGTGGTTCAAAATGCGGCTGGTATAGGGGTCCAAAATTTGCTGGCTGGCGACACTGTGGAGACTTAAGGGTAGGATGAAAAGTGGGTCTTCCACGTCAGAGGTATCGGTGAGTGGTAAATCCGGCAGTGGGCAGCGTGAAAGGCTGTCCGCATCTCCATGCTTCTTCCCAGACTTGTAGAGAACGGTATAGTCGTACTCTTGGAGGCGCAACATCCACCTGCCAAGACGACCGGATGGATCTTTTAAGGACGACAGCCAGCATAGGGCGTGATGATCAGTCACTACGTCGAAATGACGTCCGTATAAATACGGACGAAATTTCGCGATAGCCCACACGATGGCGAGTCCCTCTTTTTCTGTCGTAGAATAATTTCTTTCTGGTTTGGTTAGCGTTCTGCTGGCGTAGGCGACGACGTAGGTGTCATAGTGTTGTTTTCTTTGAGTAAGGACTGCGCCCAACCCGAAACCACTAGCGTCAGTGTGGAGCTCTGTCGGTGCGGTATTATCAAAATGTCGCAGGATTGGGTCCGACGTTAATAGTTGTTTTAGTCGCTGGAATGAGTGTTCACAATCCGTGGTCCAGGCAAAGGGTGTGTTCTTTTTAAGTAGATCGTGAAGAGGTGCTGCGATGCCTGCAAATCCGCGCACAAAGCGTCTGAAATAGGAGCAGAGGCCTAAGAAACTCCGAACATTTTTTTCATTTTGGGGTGGTGGGAAATCAGAAACGGCTCGAATCTTATCTGGATCTGGTCGGATTCCTTCGGGCGAAACGACATGACCGAGGATTAGAATTTGAGTACATCCGAAATGGCATTTTCGTGTGTTTAACTGTAGTCCTGCGTTTGCTACGCAATTCAGAACGGTGTTAATGCGAGATAGATGCTCTTCGAAAGTTCGTGAAAAAATAACAACATCGTCCAAGTAACAGAGGCAAATCTTCCATTTGAGACCACGAAGTACGTTGTCCATCAACCTTTCAAATGTAGCCGGCGCATTACATAAGCCAAAGGGCATTACGTTAAACTCGAATAGACCATCGGGTGTAGAGAATGCTGTCTTTTGTTTGTCATCTTCAGCCATAGGGACCTGCCAGTAGCCTGAGTGTAGGTCCATCGTTGAAAAATATTCGGCTCCCTGGAGGCAATCTAGCGCGTCATCGATTCGTGGCATCGGGTATACATCTTTTTTGGTTATTCGGTTTAAACGGCGGTAATCCACGCAAAATCGAATAGTCCCGTCTTTTTCTTTACCAAAACGACAGGAGATGCCCAGGGACTGCTTGACGGACGCACGACTCCTTTCCGGAGCATCTCACCTACTTGATCGTCGATCATATTACGTTCGGCTAAGGAAACTCGGTACGGCCGCTGCCTTAGTGGTTGGTGCTCCCCGACGTCGATTCGGTGTTTAGTGGAAATCGCCTGGCCGGGGGCTAATTGACCAACATCGAAACATTTGCTGTATTTGTGAAGAATGGCGTAGAGCTTTTCCCTTTGGTCTTTGTGGAGGTTAGGATCGATAGTTTCAAGTAGATGAGGCGAACTAGGAGAAGTCGTGGTTGTAATACTAGTGTTGTCGGTTTGCTGGGCAAGAGCGACTACTTGAAGTGTGTCAGATATTGTTGCCGTTCCTAAGACAAGGCCTGACGGTAAAAGACAATTAGAAGAAGACGAATTAGTGACCATGATCAACGCTTGCTTATTTACGAATGTAGCTAAACTGTATGGGGTGAGAAGTCCTGTCTTGGCAAACGTCGGTTTTGAAGGCGAAATTAAAACATCACTTTGAATCGGGTCCGACGAAGAAACTACTACACTCGTGGAGGAATAAGGAGGAATTACGGTGTCTTCTGCAACAAAGACCTTATAACTGTTACTGGGCTCGGGAAATGCAGGTGGGAGAACTTCGGATAATTCTATTGTGGAGTGGGAACAATCGATAATTGCTGAAGACTTAGACAAAAAATCCCAACCCAAAATTATCTCATGTGAACATGAGGCGAGAACGAAAAATTCAACAACATGGAAAACTCCGCCCAAAGAAAGGCGAGTTGTACACCTTGAAATAGGCATCAAATTTTGCTTACCAGCTGTCTGAAGGACAAGACCGGTACACGGGGTGGTTACTTTCTTGAGTCTTCTGCAAAGATCATACCTCATGACGGAAACGGCAGCACCGGTATCTACTAGAGCTTGAATACGTAAATCTTCAATGCACACTTCGACCATATTGTTCGGAAAATGAGGGCTTCGAGATTGTGAAGGTGCTGCAGTTCTTGCCTCCTGAACCGCAGGTATCAGTTTCCCCTAGGGGTGGGGCTGACATTGCGGGGGAGCATTGGTGAGGAAGACCTGCGGCGTGGCGATGGCGAGTGGTACCGCTCTGATGTACGAGGTCTGTCACGGTAGTCGTCACGGGGCGAGGGCGGCCTATAGGTGGACTCATGCTGGGGGTCGAAAATGGACGATACGGGGCATCGTAGGTGATGGGACGGCGTCGGCAATATCTTGCAATGTGGCCCACCATGCCACAACTGAAGCAGACGGGACGTCCGTCAGGAGCCCTCCATTGCACTGATTTCGGGGCCTGAGGAAACGATGTTGGAGCTGCATATGGCAGAGGTGTGTGCACAGCTGGTCTACTCAATATCTCGGCATACGTTGGTCTTAAAGGTGGTGCGTTTAGGGAAGAAACGCATCCAACTGCAGCTGCGACCTCGTCCTGGATAATAGTCCGAATGCTTGCCGCAGGTAGTGGGGCTTGCGCTATCTGGGATGGTGGGGTGACGTTCAAGGTCCCCAAGACGCGTGCTACCTCCTCGCGAACAGTGTCGCGAATGAAGTTCCGGATGCTGTCGCGAGTGCCGATGGTGTCTTCGTGAGGTGTGGTGAGACTCGCTATTTCGGGAGTCGGTACGACCCTAGCTGGAACGTGAAGTCGTTGATGCCTAATTTCTTGGAAGTTCTGGCACGCCTCGACGAGTTTTTCTACGGTTAGTGCGTTTTGAGTTGCCAGCAGCTGGAATGCATCTTCGCCGATTCCTTTCAGTATGTGATGCACCTTCTTCTTCTCGGGCATGTCGGGGTCAACGCGTCTCGTCAGTTTCAAGACGTCTTCAATGTAGGCCGTAAACGTTTCCTCGGGTTGTTGTACCCGCGTGGCCAGCTTGCGCTCGGCTGTGAGCTTACGTACCGCGGGCCTGCCGAAGACTTCCCTGATTTTCTGGGTGAACTCCGGCCATGTTGTCATGCAAGTCTCGTGGTTTTTGAACCACGTGTTGGCGACTTCCGACAGATAAAAGATGACGTTGGTTAGCTTGGTGGCGTCATCCCACTTGTTATGGCGGCTGGCCCTATCGTACGAGTCAAGCCAATCTTCCACGTCGTCGTCTCCAGCTCCGGAAAACCATTTCGGGTCTCTCTGGCGAAGGGAACCGGGACAGAAGGTTGTCTGCGGACTAACCTGTCCTGCCGCTGAGGTGGAGCCGTCAGCTGGTGGAGCGGTGGTCATAATGTGTCGGAGGGTCCGGCTTCGCAGCTCCAGTGCAGAGGGAACCTAGGCTTTGGGGCAGAAGAGCAGCTTGAGGTCTTCAACGAGGGTACCCCGCACCTCCACCACTTGTAAGATGGAGAAAGTGATAGCTTTCGTAGAGGTTTATTATGAGACTGCTCAGGGCGCAGGCTGGATTCGAATATCCCGGTCGCGCCACGAGCCGCCAGTGATCAGTGCTGATGATGATGATCATTGTAAAGATGAAGACGATGAATGTCTTTATGATGGTGTGTATCGTGACGATGAAAGAAGATGATGTTCTCGTGACAAAATAAATAAATAAATAAATAAATAAATAAATAAATAAATAAATGAATAAATGAATAAATGAATAAATGAATAAATGAATAAATAAATAAATAAATAAATAAATAAATAAATAAATAAATAAATAAATAAATAAATAAATAATGCGCTCGTTTGCATACGGGATTAACAATTCACATCGCCGGTCTTATATATCGTATATTTTCGTTGGGGTTTCCAACCGCAGTGCCCGCTCCTTTCGCATGAACGTGCTATAGTTGGCACTCATTTTAGTATCAAAATTGACATACTTTACCGAAGGATCCTCATATAAACCTCACTAGGCACTTACGAATTTGAGTTTTGTAAAGGAGTAATTGGCTTTTTGCTCAAGTGTTTGACGCGTTGCTTGGTTTACTGATACAGTAGAGTTTGAGTATTTCGAATAGGGTCAAAGGGAAGCGCTGCAGTGTGATTGAAATAGCGTTGCATGCTCCACGCTGACCACGCGCATTGTCGCCATGAGCCAATCCAAGACCACAGTTTGGAGATTCGCTCACACGCAGTATGGAACACGCAATGCTAACGCTAACGCACAGTGCTTGGGTTCGCTAGAATGCGCAATACTGACAAACGCTCACGAATGTTCGAGCTTTAATCCGTTACACTTTCAGGTCGATCGCATGCCGTCGCTACAATTTGATGAAGTTGACCAAGCATCGTTTAAAGTATGTAGTCAGAGGACTCATGGACTTTTTGGGTTTGCCATCATTTATTGTACCAGTCACGGACGGGGAATGCGCTGCGATTCCATGCTTCTTTTGTGCGTGACTGGTTTTGCCAGGGATATCCAACCTCCCAAAACAGCGAGCTTCACGAAGCTGCACCTTTCACACTGCTTGAGCGCATCTTTCAATTTGTCACGCTCGGACGCAGTAGGACTTAAACTGAAACTGAGTATAGACATCTATTTTCGCACATCTAAGTAGTCGTATACATTATCAGGTCGAGTCCGTTCTGGCTTCATTCGCCCTTTGAATCACGGTATGTTGCACGTTTCACAAACTTGAAGCTGCGGGGGAATATTTGTGATCGCATATTAGTCACGATGCATCACAAAACCAACATAGATTGCGAAGCTGTGGTAACGACAGGCAAAACACAAAACCCTTTATAACTGACGTGCCCCAGTGTTGAAAGTGTGAAGATCAATCATCATGGAGTAATTAATGCCGTTCTATAAAGTCTGAAAAAGCAGTGACGGACTTGCACTGATTGGACCTGCTTAAATAAAAATCACATAAACCGGAAGTAATATTTTGAAGTACATGTGCAATGGAAGAAAACAATTTAAACCGCCTTGATGGAAAAGATAATGGCATAAAATGAATTTACAAGGAAAAACTTTAGAGCTGCTTTTACGGCGCGAAACAAATTCGTAGTGCGTCCGCGGAAGCCCGCGGAAAAGTGACAACAACTGTCACGTGACTGGACCCTACAGTCACGTGGTGCTTGCACACTTTGGGGAGCTTCGTATGCGCAATAAAAGTTACTTAGTAATCTTCGTTTTCTTTTTTTCTGCACTTTTTTTTTAACAAGATATTTTGATATTTGAGAAACCACTAGTATAAGAAAATCGTCTCTTCCGTTTTCACTTATACGACTCGAGGTGTAGATAGAACCCACCGGCACCGCTGTCCTCAAGTAGATGACTGACCTCGGAGCTTTCCGCGGGGAGGTTCGCTGGTCTTCGAGCCGTGTCCTCTTAGGGGCGAAGCCCTAGCTGCTTGATGCGGTCGAAAAGTTTAGCCTTCAACTCCGTATCTATCGCAAAAGACGCAGACTACCACTGCTACCACCACTAGCACAGAAACCCAAGAACGCAGCAAGCGCCAAAGTTGAGGAGGGGTCGCACGAATCTTGCATATGTCTTTCAGCCAAGCAGCCAAGCCAATCCAAGCGGCTTACTTGCCCTCCACGCGGAAATACAGACGCGAGAGAAAAAATTTGAAAAAAAGCACCGTTAATCTTGTTTGACAAAAATAGTCTCGCGCCGTAAATAGAGCTTAACTTTTGTTTTCGTTGTGAATTCGTTTTGTGACGTTCTTTTTTCATCCAAGCTTTTTAAAATTGTGATTTTTTTTGCATATGTCCTTTAAGCTGTCGTTTACGACATATTCGCAAAACTATATGCGTTAAGTACTAAACCACCATACCAAATTTCTGTAAACCTGTTTCGAACCGGCTACTTTACGCTCACTTTAATATTTCTAAAAATTACGAACAGTAAATATGGTGTAGAAATACGGACCTTCACCAACCAAGCCCTAAAATAAATGAGTGATGCGAACGACACCACTGTAGATGGAAGAGACGCTGCTGCTCTCCAGGTGCAAATAGTCGCCCCTAATAAAAACAAGCAAACCAAATAAAAAAATAAAACATTCTGTTTTGAAACGTCGGGATCCTAGTGTTTAGAAGTTGGTTTGTGAAGGTTTGTGATTCTCAAATTTTTGACCCAAGCTGACGAAATTACGTCAAACCTGTTTACGACTAAATATATTTAACGAAGAAGCCGCCGCCTACAGTGCGGCTCCGGTGGAATCAGCCCTGCAGATTCTTCTACGCGGACGACGTACCAGCGGAGCTCTCGCCACAATGGCCATCGGTGACTGCAAGCTCATTTGAATAGTCTCATCGCGCGGTTGCAGATTGGAGCGCTTGACGACGTTTGGCAGCCTTGGATTGTGAAGGGGCCGTCAGCCGCTCTGGAGCGCAAATGTGTGTGTTTTATCGTGTTTATTTTCCCGCTGCGGATGCCTTGGAGCAAGAGCAGACATGCATGGAATTAAATGAAGACGTTTTCTCAACTCAAATCATCAGCGCACCGGGGAGGGGGGAGGGAGGGAGGGAGGATGGGGGAGGGGGTGCATTTAGGAAAGCGCTGCCAGGGCCAGCTGGCAGTCCCGGAAGGTGACATCAACGTCAAAATGCCGTTCTTAGCACGATTGGGGATCCTCCCTTTCGTGTACGGTGTCACGGCTGCATATTCTACCCCTTCACTTTAAATAATCACGGAGCGAGCACGCTAATGATTGGGCGTGCAGAGCAAGAGCACTGACGTGCTAGGAGTTTGGGTTGACTTATATTAGCACAAGGACGCTGGGGAGGTAATGATAATGCGCTAGAGCATGAGACGTGTCAATTTTTGTTTTCCACAGAAGTAGGCCAGATACGTAGGATGCACCGACACGTTCAGAATTTAGCCGAAGAAGAAAACAGGGAGTAACAACGAAAACTTTCAAAGAAGCATACTTTTTCGACAACCGCGATTAGCGTAAGCTGCGTGCGCAGACACTACAATGAAGACGGTGTTGCGTTGCTCAGATTCAACTGTTTAAACATATATGTGTTCATGTTTATACAAGTCTAAGTGGTGCGCGGGCTTCATAAATCTCATAAAAATTTAAATATTATTCCGATTTTTTTTAAAAGTAACTTTAGGCAAATGTTGATAATACGAGGGAGGGTGTTCTTGTTTCAATGTGAAGCAAACATAATATTGACATATTTATTTTAATACGTAATCAGATGCAATATGTTGTTAGAACTGCGAAAAGATAATGTACTCCCATCAAACCGCCATACTAGAGCGTAGGAGCTGTCAAATCAAATATATAAAAAAGACATATTTCCGAATTTCGTAAAATTGTAAAAGTATATAACATGTTAGTTGAAAGCTGAATTTTGATGGCAAAAACCCGGATACTTTGTAATTGAAGAGAGCGGTAAACGGCGCACAGGAGACAAAGTCACATTTGTTTATAACCATGTTCAATACATTAAAAGTCAGAGATGAACAGGAATAGGCTCAAGATTTTGTCGTCTCAGTAGAAGTTACTTGTTGCAAAAAGTAAAATTACCTATTTTCATAAGTTAAATTGCAACTTTGCCAAGAATAAACAATAATTCGGCGAGTCGTGAAGAGCAACAGGAAGGCTGACACTACCATATCGGCACTCCTTTTCGAAGTCGTTGGTGTCACTGACGACACTGGAAAAGCGAACTGTTTAAATAAGTAATTAAATTCCGCTTTCAACGCCAAGACTCCGGCTGGGGACAAGTGAGGTTCGGTAAATCTAGGATACGATCCATTATCGTCGCCTATCATTCAATACAAGGAAATTGAAAACCTACTGTTTAATCTCGACAAGCCGAAAGCAACCGGGCCTGACGGCATGCTTACCGTCGTGCTTAAAAGCGGCGCATCTCTCCTTTCCTGCTATCTACAAATTATTTTTACAAACATCTTATCTGAGCAGAAGCTTTTATATTATTGGAAAGCTGTAAATGTTGTGCCCATCCGCAAATACGGTAGCAGTAAAGCTGTTAGCAATTATCGCCCTATCTATTTCATGTCAATTATTTGTAAAATTATTGAACATGTATTTTCTAGCAGTGTAATGGCATATTTAGAGAAACAACTACTTTACAAAGCAGCCATTTGGTTTCCGGTCCGGTGCATTGTGCACAACACTGTGAGCTGAATTTCATCATGACATCGCACTTACAATTGAGTCTGGAAAATAGTTTGATTGTATGTTTTTTTAATTGTCTAGGGCATTCGACGAAGTTGATCATTTTTTGTTACTGAGTAAGTTAGATTGTTGGAATATCAATTTTGATATTTTAGCTTGGATTGGTAACTACTTTAGTGATAGAAAACTATCTGTACTTTTGCATGGTCGTTCATCGAGTGGTGTGACTGTGACTTCTGCTCTTCCCCATGGATCGGTGTTGGAACCTCTGCTCGTCCTGGCATATTGATGGTACAGTCTTTGCAGATGGAGAAGCGGATGGTGGAGGCTAACTGGGTTATAAGAGGGATAAGCCGACGATTTGAGTACAGAGTAATGGAAGTTAACAGGGTGGATGCTCAAGAATATCTTCACGCACTAAGCTCTTTGCTGATGATTGGGTCATATACAAATCTAATGAGGATGAGAATATTGTTTTAACATGCAATAAAACTCGAACTGTGCGTCAAATTGTTGCAGCCATTGGAGATTGGAGCTGAATAAAATAAAGTAAAATAGATACAGAGAAAATGCGAGATAGAAAACGTATGGGCTATGCCATTGGCGAATCCACAACGTGATAAAACAGATGCCTTTCGTTATTTCGGTGTTATTTTTTCAAGCGACTTACCATGAAATAGTCATATTAATTTTATAACTAATAAGGCGAACAGCATGTTACGATTTCTATGTCGTAGTTTCCATCAGTGCCCAGAAGAACTGAATGAAACCACATATTTTTCTTTTGTTTGTTCAGTACTGGAATATGCGAGCATATTTTGGGACCCCCAAACTAAAAGTCTATCGGATAAATTAGAGCGAGTACAAAGTCGCTGCGCCATATTTCTCTTAAATAACTATACGCTTCAGGCTTTGTTTTCACGTATTACCCGTCATTTCAAAGAGCCGTCCTGTCTCGTCAGGCTTTACACATCGATTGTGCGCACAAAACGGGAGTTTGGGTCAGTAGTCTGCAACTGTCTGGGTGTGACCAACTCTTATGGCCTTGAACGTGTGCAGAGAACGTTGGCACGCATTGTTTAAAAACGTTATTACGGCCGCCGTTATTTGTTTTTCGACTACGAGTCAAAGTTAGATCGACTAAACTTGCAACTACTAGAAGCTTGTCGCAGTTTTCGTGATTGTGTAATTTTGTATAAAACTGTACATAGTAGATTACGTTTCCCTAGGCATGTTTTTCTTATTTCTACACATGTCCCTCGAGTAAACTGTCGACACCACAACACGTTTTACGTGCAAGACATATGTTCATTCTCCGCAATTTTACGCATTCAGGGCAATTTTAATGCACTGAGCGTGGTGGTTGACGTTTTCGGGAATGAGTGGGATTTTAAAGCGCACTAATCATTCGCCTTTACTAGCATCAGCGTTCTGGTTTTATATGTGTTCTGCCATTATGTGTACGTCTGGTCTTTTTTAATTTTTTTAACGTGTACGTTGTGCGTGAGTGTGTAGTAGTACAAAGGCCTCGGCTGTTTCTGGACATAAGACAACTAAATAAAATAAAAAAAAATAAAAGCAAGCATGACTGTTATGAAAAAACAGCTACATTGGCAACTTCTCTAATGAAGAAGGAAGAATTGAACATTAAACCTTTTTTATTGGATATAGTGATAAAGCTTGCATTAATAACAAAAATTATACCCGATATCCTTTCGACGTGTCAGAAAGATTTTAGCAGCAATACAATGTTGCAACTATTAACTCTTGCTTTACATATTTTTTTTATTCGAACAGCGTTAGGAATGGAACAAAACGAAAATGTAAATGATTGCAATAAATTCCTCATGTGAATAAGTAGAAAAATTACGCTACAATTACTTTGTAAAATATGTATTTATTCAATTACAAAATGAAGGGATAACAAGTGATTGCGTTAATTGTAACGGTTTCCATACAAGCCTGCTCTGGACCATCCTTGTCCGAAACGTAACGGACGTGCTCTGCGAAGAGTAGTAGGACCGCGTCAAAAAAGCTCCGTTTTCTCTCTATCTCTATCTAACAACAATAATGTAGTGCTTTCATACCCGTCATCGGTATTCTCAGCACTCCGCTTAGAATACCGAAGTCTCGGCGTTGGCGTGAGTGGTGCAGCTCTTGTGAATGCATTTTCCTGGGAAATATTTTGTGTAAAAAAAGCTATGTCTCAATAAAGTAGCCTACTCGATCAATTGGAGCCAGATTTGAAGGGAAAAAAACGAGATCCTTTTTTGTAACGTAGAGGAAAAAACTAAATCCTAATCTATTTTAAATATGTTGCTTATGGAAGCCCTTCAGGCATCTAGGGTGACGGGAACGAGACAAAATTACGTTGTTTTATTTATTTCAAGGGTATATATAGGAAACGAAATCTCAAGCTAGGAAAAACGGCCACATGCAGAACGTGGGCGAAATAATATATCTATCCCAGCTATAACCAACACATTCAAAAACAGACATAAAATATACGGGCACAAATATGTACAACCACGCAACTAAAAAAATACGCCTGCGGAGACTCAGATGTAGCTTTCGCAAAGTGAAGTTCAGCAGACTCCATAAGCCATAAAAACTTCGAGCCACACAAATCACGAAAAGTTTCAGCGAAGTGAAATGTTTTTTCTCTCCCCAGATGTTTGCACGTGCCCTCTGAGAGGGAGAGCACAAGAAGAAAACATAAAAAGCGTTGAATTGCAAACATTGGCGGTCCCATTTGGGCAAGCATCACGTAGAACTTCTGGCGAAGTAGTTACCATAGATTGCGGTATGTACATGATTTCCTAGTGCCTACGACTTACGCGGTTGTTTGTTAGAATGTATAGAAGGAAGGAAATAGACTGATAAAAACAGTTTACACTTAGGATGATTGATATTACGAACAAAATCAGGCTAAATTTTGAAATATACGTTGTTTGCAAGTTATGCGCAGTGTATACCACAGATAAAACCTGGACTGGAATGAATACACCAAAATATTGTATAGGGGTTTTAACGGGATACGATATTTTGGTCGCAGTTGGCAGCGCATACTCATTTACAGCTCCAATTAGGCGTCCTCTAAGAAAATACTGATCATGATTGGGTGGAAGCGGCTTGAGTGTGTATGAGCCTGCATGTCTACAAATTAAGATTTTGGTCATTGTCACAAATAATGGAAGTTAGTTCGTAGCATGCATTGCAAACCCCGACCAACAACACGAGGGCCCGTGAATACCCCTGAAAACGCCCTATGTAGATAATCAGATAAAAAATTTATGGCGGAGTGTGCCCACCGTTATGACGGCGTTGATCGGTTTATGATTTGTTCCTGATTGATATTATAAAATCACTTTGCGACCTCGTATGCTGCCACACAGTATTCATATGATGGTGAACACGGTCACGCCTAACATTTCGCGTTTTATTTTGCATTATAAACAAACTGTTTATTGTGCATCTGAAAGTGTCATTCAGCGTAGCGAACCAAAATCTCTTCGACATAATGTTTCTAAAGAAACGAGCAACCAAAATTATTATTGAGAATTTGTTGTTCAACGGGATTGTACACGTATGAACTGTGTAAACAACATACTGCACAAGCATCAATTCCCGAGGATCGAGCACTATTTGTATAGTTTTTAAAGATTCAAAAATACCATCGCAACCTATCTTGAATTAACCACCGCGAAAGGCGCTGTTCTATAAGATTTTACGAATTTACATCCGAAAAAAAGAACAAAACAACGAAAACAAAACGACAACAGTTCATTAAAACTGGCGAATCACATTCTCAAGTTAACCACAGTGACACCACGTCGATAATATTCCCACTTCAACAAGGCTTGTTCCCGGCCTTGACACATCGGTAGCTATCAGCATCATTATCCCAGTAATTCACACTAGGCAGATTCCAGTATACTTGGCCGAATGAAAGCGTTCATCGGTTTCTATTAGCTAGCGCTGTAGGTCATTGCAAATAATGAATTTGTACTAGAGCTCCACAATTGCCTTTTATCGCTTCCACGTGTTGTTCAAACTCGTCCAGAGGCACGAACCTGATAGCAAAATATAAGAGTTGGATGATAGAAGGAGCCCGAAGCCATTGCCCTCACCTCATCATACGTAGAGGACCCAAGAGAAAAAGGACAGCGGTCTAGGCGATTTGCGCTCTCTAATTGGGGAGGTGCAACAGGAGTAAATGAAATAGCAGAAACAATATAAACTCTGGTCTGCCCCGACGGGTGATGGCGAAACGGTTGCCTAACACTAGGTTCTACATCTTGTAAACACTGAGATGTGGATGTCGATTAATTAGCAGCTCGCCTGCACTCTATCACTGCTTACAATACTAGGTTTTTCTTTATTTCTTTGTTTTTTTCGCTAGAGGTTTCGAACTCTGATGTAACTCAGAAATACTGAGCGCTTTTAAGGTGATGTAGACAGCGTGGTAATGAGTGACAAAAAGAGCTTCTCGATGCTCGGGACAAGGAGCTTTTCCGGGCTCTTTGCTTAGCCTTCATCGGCACGTGTTTTACCTTTAACTCTTTCCTGACCACGGGAAAAGCACCCATTTTCGAAGGATTCGTGCAACAGCATTTATTTTCCATACTAGTTTGCTTGTGAAGCAATAGGACGCATCAAAATGTGGCCAATTAGTTGTTATTTCGAAAGAATGCGAGCTTGCTAAAATGTAAAGAAAATATTTAAAAATATAATTTCCTGGAAACAAAATATAGGTGCGGAAGGCGTATACTAAATGCCGCAGCTTCTAGAGTTATGTCAAATAAATGACGTATGAAAGAAACAACTTAATATTACACGAATTGTGCCCGAGACCCATGGCTATTATTTCTCAAATTTAGTGTAGAATATCTGGCATTGTCTATTTTTCGTTCGTCGGAGGGTTTAGCCTCTATAACGCGTGTAGGTTTCAACGAAAGAGTGCTCAGATTGGTGCAACACAGATAGTACACCTCACATCCCCTGCAGAGTACTTCATTGTGTTCTACCCTGGTTTTGTCACAGACTCGATTTCAGTTCCTTGATATTTAGCATTTTTGTCCACACTGTTGGGAACATAAAACCTGCAAGCAGGCTCAGGACAGCACTGGAAATTATAGTGACGCTTTCCGACAACAATCAGTTACGCGACGTTTATGACATAATTTTAAATGTCCCCAGAGCCCTCGAGGTCTAAGAAAATGTGCCATTATACAACTGCATTATTTATATAATGCCAACTTCGTTTCGAAGACTAATGCAAGCAGTTAGCCATGCAAGACAAGTGCAAACACCATTCCAAGGAGTAGTCTTGAGACAGACCACCAACTTGCGATAAAGCTCAAACCTACGTTATAATAGAAAACTATAGTCCTTCGACTATCCCCGAGATTGTCGTACATCATACTCCGTACTAAATTTAATTTCTCGATGGCACTTGGAAACCATCGATTACCGGTGATCGATTGGATATGTGCATGGTCAGTAAAGAGTTAAACTCTGTAGGTTTAAAAAGAAACCCAAATGGCATTACTCTCTGGAGAGCACAAGTCGTCTGCTTCCTGTGCAAGAGTTGCTGTGACGTCAGAGAGACGCCGAGCTCTGATTGGCTCTGATCGAAGGATAGTGGGTAGACCTCAAAGCAAGCTGCCTTGAGGTCTACCCACTATCCTTCATTCAGAACGAGTCAGAGCTCTGCGTTCTGACGTCGCCACAACCTCTGCAAAAGAAGCAGATCAACTTGCTCTCCGCATACGCCGTTTCACTTCAGGTCCGACCGCAGTGGACGCAACGATCCAACGGAGTCAATCAAATTTGGATCGTCACGTCTCTAATCAGTTGTGTGCGTTTACTTTTACCGATTAAACCAATCACGCGTAGCAAATGCGGCGTAATGTTGCGTTTTTTTTTTGCGTGATTGGTGCAGCCATTGATGGTTATCGCAAATAGACAGCGATCACTGCGACGACGATACTCTCTCCAACTTGCTTCATTTGCTCCCTCGGTTCGCAGCATCGGTTGCGCTCCGTCTTTGTTTTGCAACGAAGAATGACCTCGTCGGCTAATATTCTGGAGCTCGAATGAGTACGTCTTCTGATACAGTTCCATCCCTACCTTTACGGTCCTGTTTAAACATTCTGCAATAAACTTGCTTCTGGCTTCGAAGGTACTTTTTGAAATTTCAGTTTGTAGTCATCTCTTATTACTGCTGTTAATGCGTGTGTTGTTTTTATTTGTCCAAACATCTCTCCGTAAAGCCTGGCATCTCTTAGAACGAATAAATAAATATTAAAAACATAAATAAAAGCGTATGTGACTTGCTCAGGTCGAGACTACTCACTCCGCGTGAGATTTATTCGTAACTTCGGTGCGGTTTAAATAGAATCACAAGCTAATTCCAATATGCTTTTTTTTCTTGGTGCAAACACAATTTACGCGCTTTCAACGCCCCCTAAAAGTTTGCTGGGTAGAGTTGTTTTTTTATTAAGAACGCGAGAAAGAAAATTTCACTAACACTCTTTTGAGCGGATCGATTTTTTATTTTATTTTTAAAGGACGTGTTGTGATGTTCGGTCGCGTATTCACTCAAAGAAGCAACGCATTATTGCGATTTAGTGTTTTCTAGGTGCATTGGGAACCTAAAATAATTTTGTGGTATAAAATGACTACCAGAACATGTGTTTTAATGTCCCTGTATGACCTGCATTATTTATTACTTGAAAAGCACGAGAGAACAAAGTAAAGAAACCAAGGCGGAAAAAAAGTCTAAAATTCAGTTTTCACTTGAACAAAATATTATGTTCGAAACTCAACCGCCACTGATCTGTACTTTTGTTTATTTTATGTATCATTTTGATACCACTCAAAAGGGCTACAATGAGACACATGAGATCACTTAAGAGATTTTTTTCTGGCAAACAATTCATCGAAAACACCCTCTAGAGTTAATGAATGTTTGGTCTTCAAAGATTACCCACACAATAAACTTCGAGATTTTGTCGTGTGTGTGTGTGTGTGTGTGTGTGTGTGTGTGTGTGTGTGTGTGTCGTGTGTGTGTGTGTGTGTGTGTGTGTGTGTGTGTGTGTGTGTGTGTGTGTGTGTGTGTGTGTGTGTGTGTGTGTGTGTGTGTGTGTGTGTGTGTGTTTGCTACTTTAAGTCTATTGATAATGCAATTATCTTCTACCCTCTGGTACTTGATGCTTTGCTTTTATAAACATCTGCAAAGCATTCGGCATATATTGTGACATTCGAACGTCATACATAGAGGTTATATATTTCTAGTAATTTTATTACGTCCGAAGAAGGACCACGTATACTCGAAAATTAGAATTTTACACAAGAAGATAATAAAAAAATAAACAAGCTCAAGAATAGCAAATTATCTTCAAAGTATTAAACGATGGTTGCCACAAAAACTAACCGAGGGACTTATTTGGATCTCCCGACCAAGTAAAATTAATGTAAAAGTAATTACTCTGAGTGTTCCCATTCTAAAACTAGCGCAACTTTTCATTTTTTTAGACCGGAATTAGGTACATGATAGATTTTGTTCTACTAAATAAACCAGTTGCAACTTCATTCACGTGAATCACGAAAAGACTTGGAATATAAATTTTCTTTTTCTGGGGAAAAATGGGCATGAGTTGGGGAGCAACGTGCGGCATAAAATCAGCGTGTTAAACACACACAACATATTCAACAAACGCTTCAGTCCATAAACAGTTCATTTCGGCATGAATGCTTTCATTTCACTTGTCGCCACTTCATTAGAGCAGTTCAAACGAAACGACGTTTAATTAACACGAAACGAACGAGTCAGTCTCCGGCATCATTACGGGGACAGCCCGTGTCTTGAATTTTTGCTACTCCCCCAAAAAACTGCGTATTGCCCGAAGGTATGTAAATCAACAGTAATTCAATTCTTGTTGATTCAGACAGGAACGCCGGCACGCCCAAGTCCCATACAAGTGTAAAAATATAGTAATAAAAGGCAGGATATTTTTATGAGTGGGACTGCGGAACATCTATATTAAAATTAAAATAACACCACGCCAATCAGAATTACTTCAGTATGCTGATTGACTGTATAAGAAAGGCATTTAATACACTGTTTGACAAAGTTAACACGAGCTCGACGTCGGTTTACTTGTTTAGTTTCCAGTAGGCACCTAAAAAAACAGCACTACTTTATTTATGCCTAATTCAGAAAATCAGGGCTAAGGATTTTCACAGTGCGGCAGACTGTTACTCTAGACTCACAAGTTCTGAAAATTAAACGAGATAAATCACAGATTTCGACTTTTTTCTAACAGTCTACCGAATTGTGTTTGGAATGAAAAACAAATATTATTAGCAGACGAAAACGATTATTATCAATTTAAGCGCTGAAATCGGCAATTCTACTGGAACACATAAAAAGTAAAGCATAAACAAAAAAATAACTTTAAAACACGCATTGACAAATCGAAAGTCGGTCTTCTTCTTGACTTCTTGCTAAAAGAGGTACTATGCAGCACCTTAAGGAGAAATATATTACAACACATGGAACGACTCCATCCACCCCCGCTAATACGGCATAGTTTGTTTAAATAATGAAACTAGAGAGGAGGCTCAATCGTAAATAAAATTGTGCTCTTCACTCAATCCTGAATTTTGAACATAAGCATTAAGCATTAGTCGCAGATTTGGTCTTCTAAGCACGGGAATTTAAAAAAAAATGTACGTTTTTTCTTTCTTTTGTTAACGTGAGAACATTTGTCTCTTCGCAATTAGTGTAGTGAGATTACTTTTTAGTTATACTGTAGCAATCTATTATAGATTTCGCAATGCAAAATTGTATTAAAATTGCACACACAATCTGTGAGATGTAGTTACGTAAACCAATTCTACCATCTAATCACACTCCAATGTACAAATAAGCACTGGCGTCGTACAATACACGACGAAACAAAGAACGAACAGTGCTAGAAAACAGAAAGTATAAAACATGGAGAGGACGAAACACAGACGAGTACATTCTTTGTACTCGTCTGTGTTTCGTCTCTCCATGTTTTATACTTTCTGTTTTCTAGTACATCTTACCAACACGCTCGTTAGGAATATAACAAACAGTGGGTTGGTGAAAATACAAGAATCAATAAAAAAGCAAAAGCACTGATTGACAAGGACAAAAAAGTCAAAGGATCAAAGACAAGGAGAAAACACTGAGCTGTATGTCTTTGTCACTAAGTTCTTTTTTCTATCATTGATTTAAAAAAATCAAAAAAATCTGTAGCTTTCTTTTGCCTGACACAATAGCTTTGCAAGATTATTTATATTCCTTTTTTATTTCCAACGATTGAAATTAAAAAAATTTAAGTCGTGCCAAAACGTATAGTTGGACATCGACATGCAAAGAATATTACCCGGTATATATCAATGTAGTAAAAAGCGAAGCACGATTTTTTTTTCAAATATTGGCGATACTTAGTATAGTACAATATTGCCGGCTAACTTGACTGCCGCGCCCACAGCCTCCTATGTCCGCAGAGGACAGAACTATACTACCGCTCCCGGGACGTCTTGAAAGCGTCACGGGAAGTATTCATTCGCATTGCCTAAAAAAAGGTGTTAAATCTTTTTTTCATAATGCCGTCAAAGGTTGTATAAATCTGACGGGTTCTTTGGACTTTGATTAACTACCCTTGCTTGTAAGGAATGTTTTGGAGTCATGAGGTTTTCTTCACATTTAGCTTATGAAATTGTGCTCAATCTTAGCCCTAGTTTTAAAATGGTCTGCTAGAAAATCATAATTATAAACATGTTATGTACGAGTCCCAAAGAAAATCAGAAAGCCCAGATGGTCACGTCATTGCGACCATAACAAGGCTATTCTAAAAGCGTGAAAACGGTCACTTGGAAAAAAGAAAAAAAAGAACGAAAAACCTCTGCCCAGATGTCAACATAGTGCAACTATAAAGGTGATAAATTATATTGGTAAAGTGCTAGCCTCTACGTTGAACAACTTACCAGATACAGTCTTTCTATTGTTGTCTGATGAAGCTAGAAGATGCTAAACAAGTTCCAGAATAAAATGACATAGCCTCACCTGAAAGAGAGAAAGTAGTGTTTCCAATGTCAGTCTTAAGAAATTGATCACTTTTTTCTTCAAATATAAGCCCTGCGTGATTGGACAAATCAAATTAAAACAACCAAATATCTGATATTTTTGGCGCGTTCATGGATACATCAGCATATCTACCATGAATTTGAAAAGTAACGACAAGATTCTTCAAGTCACTAAAAAGGGCGAGTTTAAAGCCAGTACTGTTTATAAATAGAGTAAGGCTCTATCAAATATCAGTTGAGCAGTGTTAATAAAGCCGTCTTTGACGCGTGGCGAAGAGCAGGATTCACGTAAAATTTGCACTGCTAGGGAAGAGAGAGACAAAATAAATGAGAGTCGGGGAGAGTTCGGCTGTGTTCTCCTATAAAATTTAGAAATAATAATGCTCGTTATAAAACAAAAAATACTTAATTTATAACAATTCCGTCACATGTTTGAAGTCATTTCCCTACATATCTATATTTATGAGTAACGCCAATCTTTCCTCGAAGTATATATACGCTTTAAGCTGTTCGCGGTTTCAAACATTTTAAGAAAGTATACCCCATACAAAAATGTCCTATGGTCGGCTATAGAAAATTCTTTGTATGGTCGGCTTTAGCTATTTGGCCCAATTAGCTAAAGAATTTTCTATGGCTGTCTTTAGCATTTCTTATGGTCGCCTTTGTGGGCCTCTTTAGATTTGTCTATGGCCCTATCGCTGTCCAGCCATAGCGCTCTTTAGCTTGTCTAATGGTTGGCTAAAGACTTCTCTATGGCTTACCCTATGGCTCTCTTTAGCCAGCAAACTCTAAAAAAATTTACTTGTGAACGCTACATGGTAGATAATGTCTGAACGCACAGAATACAAAGAACACAAGCAGAACACTACCCCACACAACAGCAACAACGCCGCGACACCGGACCCTCTCTTCATATGCTACGTTCGCGCTAGCTGTATATATGGCAGTCTAATTGTTGAATCCGACTTTCCCGGTGACCCATCATTTGTCGCAAAAACACGGAGATGCGGAGCGAATATTACTCGTACTTAATACATTATTTGATTTGTCATTGGAATAACCCCCATCTCTTAATTCAACACCCTGAAAAAATGTAGATCATTAGGCTAATTACCTAAATGTATTAATTATCTTTTTAATAAGTTTGATGAATCACGTTGACAATGCAGTGATGACATGCAGTGCACTGGTGTTCGGCGCCAGTGTAACTTATTTTCACTTTTGAGGGGTAATAATTAATTTTAATTGTTGCAGAAGTATTTTAATGGATTTTTCAAACAAAAAATATTACTGGTTTTCACGACTCGTTGCAACGGCAGAGAACATATCTTGGGTCATGGTTTGTCACCGGCATTACAGAAATTTAGTAATAATTTAATTTTCTAACCTGGAGTGTTTTTACTAAAACAGTAAGCGCCGGTAGTGATTTTCTATAGGCGTGGAAAGAAAGTTATTGGCTCTTAGTCTTTAGACTCGGGGCCATACATTTTTTATAGACGGGTAAAGACAATTTATTGGTTTGCAGTTTTTAAACTCGGGGCCAAATAATTTTCTATAGGCGGGTAAAGAACATTTATTGGTTCGCTGTCTTTAGACATGGGGCCATGCAATTTTCTATAGGCGTCTAAAGAAATTTTATTGGTTCCTAATCTTTAGACTTAGGGCTATAAAATTTTCAATAGACGGTTAAAGACAATTTATTGGTTCCCAGTCTTTAGGCTTGTGGCCATAGAATTTTCTATTGGCTGGTAAAGAAAATTTATTGGTTCCCAGTCTTTAGACACAGGGCCATAGATTTTTCAATAGCTGACTGTAGGTGTCTTTATGGATTTCTATGGCCGACCATAGAGGGCCATAGGGGTGATATCCTGCCATATAATTTTCCATAGACGACCATAGACCATTTTTTATGGGAGGGCAGGTAAAATTTCAAAATATAAACTTGCTTTTTGCTCGCTTTGATTTCATTTGAGTCTTCATACTAATCCAAAGAACTAAAGAACTGAAGAAGAAAAAAGGCTGGATTCTTAACAAAGACAACCGAAAATTACTACAGCTAGCGCCGAATTTGCGTATATCTCATGGACCTTAGCCATCCCCTTTTTACTTGTATGGCACTTGTACTACTCAGTATTAAGCCGCACGCGACAACCTACTAATGAGATATTTAGTGTCATATTCGTTCCGTTTTAATTCATTTAATAAATGGTTTCACGTATCAAATTACCATACTAAAGGGCTCATTACAACTGGCCCCGTGATCTATCGCATATAGGTGGCGTATGCATCAATGCGGCTATAGAAAACATATATGTATTTAAACCCCACGCGTAGTTGCGTACGTTTGAAAAGTCAAATTAATGTATCATCGCATGGTTGTTTCAGCAGTCGGTTTTTCAGCGTAAGTGTCATGGCCAGAATTTTGCCAGGCGCTTCTAGTTCGCGTATCTGTCTCCACGTGGCGTATTTACCTCTATATTTTACGCCGTGTGCAATCTCCCGCCGAAACGGAGCGTGTGCCAAGTGAAAAAAAAAAGAGAAACAGCAACTTTAACGATTAAAAAAAAAAGAGGTATTGAGTGTCATGCGGTTGCAATATACAAAATATAAAAATTAAATAGCGCGAAGGTTAGGCAAAGACCAAAGGACAGAAAATGTAGACAGGACAAGCGCTAACTCACAACTGGCGTTTTAATAAAAAAGAAAACAGGGAAGCAGCATACAAATACACCGAAAAAAGGAATAAAGAAGATTTATATTAAAAGGAGAAAATTCAAAGGTATAAAACCAAAAGGAAAGAAAAGAAAAGAAAGTGACCAGCGTAACTAAATTGATTCCGGGAATATACTGAAATTAAGAAAAAGACTATAGCTTAAAGTAATAGGTTTAAAATACCAGAAATTCACGCTGAATCAACCTCAAGTTGGCAACCGAAGGTAAAATAATTCTTTTCAGTTAATGCCACCGATGGTGCACTCACAGAACATCTTCCTTTCCATGATGGTTAAGGCCTCGTACCATTCTCTTGAAGTTTTATCTCGGAACTATCGTAGGATTTAGGTTTTGGTCAGCATCGGTTGGCATTTAGAGTCTCTAACATGTACTGCGAGATGCTTCGCCGGAGTTGATTTGAGTGATGGTGTCTTCCTCCAACCTGGTGTTGACGCAGCGGCCTGTCTGACCGACGTATATCTTGCCACAAGTGAATGGTATTTATAAATTACCTGGCTTTGGTAAGGTACATATTTTTGCTTGTGTTTGATGGTGCACTGAACTTGTCGATTTCGAGGATTATTTATCTTTGAACACAGCTTCTCGACCTTGTTTGGTGCTAAAAATATAACAAGGATGTTATATTTAGACGTCACCTTTTTCATGTTATGTGAAAGCTGTTGAATATAGGGTATCACAAGATCGACAGGTTCAGTGCACCATCAAACACAAGCAAAAGTATGTACCTTGCCAAAGCCAAATAATTTATAAAATACCATTCACTTGTGGCAAGATATACGTCGGTCAGACAGGCCACTGTATCAACACCAGGTTGCGGGAACACGCCACCTCACTCAAATCAACTCCAGCGGGGCATCTCGCAGTATATGTTAGAGACTGTAAATGCCAACCGATCCTGACCAAAACCCAAATCCTACGACGGTTCTGAGATAAAACTTCAAGAGAATTATACGAGGCCTTAACCATCAAGGAAAAGGAAGATGCTTGTGTGAGTGCACCATTGGTGGCATTAACTGAAAAATAATTATTTTACCTTCGGTTGCCAACTTGAGGCTGATTCAGCGGGAATTTCTAGTCTTTTAAACTTCTCTTCTTTAAGCTATAGTCTTTTTCTTAATTTCAATATATTCCACGAAATTAATTTAGTTACGCTGTTTTCTTTCTCTTTTCTTTCCTTTTTGGTTTATACCTTTGAATTTTCTCCTTTTAATATAAATCTTCTTCCTTTTTTCAGTGTATTTATATGCTGCTTCCTTCTCTTCTTTTCTATTAAAAGGCCAGTTGTGAGTTAGCGCTTGTCCTGTCTACATGTTTTGTCCTTTGTTTTTATCTAACCTTTGCGCTATTTAATTTATATATCATGCATATCTGACTAGCCCACCTCGAAAATAATTGTGCAATATACAAATAACTTTATCATTCGTTGTTACTATTTCCGGCGATACTGCGCCTAAAGAATATCGGAACTTTTTAAAGATTAGACAAAATTTATCGCACGCATTTTTAGAGTTCTTATAGTTGACTTGGAGTTCGACAAAATTATGTAGCTTCAAAAATAACTGTGTTGTGAGTGAGTATAGGGCATAAAATGTACCTTATCATTAGGTATTGGTGCGGTACAGGATGTAACTAAAGATGGATTGTCAGCTCATATATTTTAAGCACTCGACATTTTACGCGTGTATATGTATATCCACTTTCCGTTAGTTGCAATATACGTCACCGATAGAAATAGGAAATAAATCTAGAACGAAGAATAAATGTTCAATGAGGCGAAATTGTGCCTACAAAGTTTTAGATTAAGGTGTATCTTGTTTGGCGTTGGCGACGGAAGGGTGACTGACCCAAAACAGCGCCTCATCGCTGCTTTCATACACACATCACGTTCAGGAATGTTCTAAACAAGAACACTCGATGACAGTCGAGAATGGGCTAGCATTGCATAGAAGAGTAAATATTAAAATAAGGATCAGGGCCAGGCGGGATTCAAACCCCGTTCCTCAGTGTGACAACCGCATACGCCGTCAACTACGTCACGCACGCGGCAATGTCGCCTATACTTCGTTTCACCTTTCAGTCCAGACGCAGCCGACGCAACGAGCTGACGGCACCAAGCGTGAATTGAGCACCCTCATTGGGTTAATTAAACTTCCTCAAGTTTTATTATTCCTACCAACCCGCTCGTTCTGTCCTTACGTCATTGGGTTCATCGCGTTGGTGTGCTTGTCATATCATTCCTGAACCCATCATAAATGGTAAAAGCCCGATGACTTGCGCTTGTGACGCGGCTTGATTGGTCCCATTAGCTCGAAGCGTCACCTGCTTCTGGACGTAAGCTGAAAATAAGTATGAGGATTATCGCTTATGCGGCATTTACACCACGTCCGCATGTATAACAATATTAAACTTCCTACATTTATAAGGTGTATACAGGGTGTTTATTTTAGGCCTATCGAAACTTATCTTTAATTAGTCAAGGCTACAATAATGCAGTATAATCCCGTACGTTATAAAGCTAGAAGGCAATATCTATGAGGCTGATCGCCACGATATGTTAAATACTTAACTGAAAATGTTTTGAATATATTAATTAGAAAAATAAACATACTTTTCAAATTAAAAGCTTGTTGAGCGTCATCGAAAACTACAAAATCTGTAAATTACAGAAATTTTAATGTCACATGGGAAAGGCTATGGTGCGCTAAAGTTACGATTCCTGTAACACACGCGAGGCTGGTGGTGCGAAAACGAGGATGACGATTTTCTCATCTGCGTCCATCATGCCAAATCATCAAGCCTTAACGTATATTCAGTAGCATCACCTCAAAGTAGGGATGGGATGGTTCGGTCGTTATTACGCATTCGTCTATCTTTTGAAATTTTTGCACACGCGCCTCGCCAGGAACTTTTTTGAAAACAACCCAGTTCACAGATAGAGACGGAACATAAAATGTACAGTCCTCGGGTTAGTCCTGGTAATATGAAAAATATTCCAACATTAATTCTTTTTGAGAAAACCCGTCTCAAATGGGGGATTGTTTGGTTATTTTTACGCATTCGTTAATCTTTTGAAATTTGGGCACACTTGCCTTTCCAGGGATCTTTTTGAGAACTACCAACTTCCGAACTATAGTTGGGAAGTTGGTTGTCCTCAAAAGTGTCCCTGGCGAGGCACGTGCGCCTCGGCAGAACAACCAACTTCCCAACTATTGTAGAACGAAAAATACTCCAAAATTAATTCATTTCGAGGAAACCGGTTCCAATGTGGGGATGTTTCGGAAAGAATCGCTATATTGCGAGACTGGTGTTGTGTATGAAATACCGTTGGAGTGTGGATTTGAGTACGTAGGACAGACGTCACGCTGCATCAATGACAAATTAAACGAACATAAAAGACATGTGAAGAACAATGCACAAAACTCGGAAATCGCCAAACATATTCATGGATGTAACAACTGCATGGCGCTCCGGTCGGAGACTGAAATCGTACACAAAAAGAGGAATGATGTAAAGGAGTAGTAATTAAGACCGTGCGGATAAAGTCTAAAAACAGTCAAACACTGTGTTCAAAAAACAGTCAAACACTGTTTTACGTGTGTTGGCCGAAATACCGTTCCGGTGTGTGTGTGCGTTTTTTTGTAGTATGTGGAGAGGGCGCGTATTGAATCAGATTTAGGAACCATGTTTAGAATAGAAGAGGAAAAGATCCTTTTGTTCAAGTTTGAAGGTGGATGGATAGATGAAGATGGATGGACTGCGTGATGGAGACTAGGGCGCTTGAACTGTATAGACTTCGTCCTTTTGTGTTGGTGGAGATGACCTTGAGATTGAAACTATGTAAGGAGGTGAACTAAATAAACGAGTTAGCTTAGTTTGAGACGTCGTCCTGTCCATTTCCTGCAGCTTCTACGTTTTGATGTTTCTTCTCAAATCTAGTCTCAGGTTAATTCAACATGGTTAATGCTTCGTCTTTTTTTATACGCGTTCGTTCCTCTTTTGAAATGTTCGTACACGCGACTCGCCAGGGAACTATTGGAGGATAACCTTAGTTTTCAACTAAACTTGGAACGTAAAACGTAGAGCCTTCGAGCCTATCTTGGTACTATGGCAAATACTTCAAATAAAGTGATATTTGAGAAATCCTGTCTCAAATTCGGGATGGTTTGACCGTTTAAACCAATTCGTTTATCTCTTTTTTTCAAATTTCGAGCACACATTTTTTGCCAGTAAGCTTTTTTTTAGGAAAACCCAGTTTCCAAATAAAGGCGGAGCATAAAATGTAGAGCCCTTAGCTCCAACTTGGCACTATGGCAAATACTGCAACTTAAGTCATTTTTGAGAAATCCTGTATCAAATTGAAGATGCTTCGGCCGCTTCTACCCGTTAGTTCATCTATTGGATTTGTGCATCGCGCACCTTGCCAGGAAACGTGGTCGTCTCCTGGCAAGGCGCCCGAATTTCAAAAGATGAACGAATATGTAAAAACAGACGAAGCATTACGAATTTGAGACCGGTTATGTGTCTCAAAAAGGATTCATTTTGGAATAGTTGTCATAGTACAAGGATGTGCTCGAGAGCTCTATATTTTATATTACAGCTTTTGTTGAAAACCAGGGGTTGTCCTCAAAAAGTTACCCGGTGAGGCGAGGGAGCCCATAATTCAAAATATAAAGGAATGGGCAGAAACTGCCCAACCATCCCCACTTAGAGAGGTTTTCTAAAAAATGACTAAATTTGAAGTATTTGTCATAGTACAAGGATGGGATCGAGGTATTTACATTTAATATGCCAGCTTTAGTTTGGAACGGGCTTGTCCTCAAAAGCTTTCCTGGCGAGGCGCGAGTGTCCAACATTCAAAAGATGAACGAATCCATAGAAACAGCCGAACCATGCCCACTTTGAAACCGGTTTTCTAAAAAAAAGGCTCAGTATGAAGTATTGGCCTTTTATCAGGATGGGCTAAAGGGCTCTACATGCCATTTTTTTTTGGTTTTTAGTCGAAGACTGAAATGTCCCCAAAAAAGTTCCCTGGCGTCTGTGCAGAAATTTTGGAAGATGAACGAATGCGTAAAAAAAAAAAGATGAACCGCCACGAACTTGACGCCGGTTATGTGTTTCAAAATGATTCACTTTGAAGTAGTTGCCATTGCACCAGTATGTGCTAGAGGGTTTTAAACGTTGTATTCCAGCTTTAATTGGACCTGGGTTGGCCTACAAATGTTCTCTTGTGAGACGCGGGTGCCCAAAAATAAAAAGATGAACGAATGTGTAGAGTGGCCTTTCTGATAGGATTCCTCAAAAATACTCAAATTTGAAGTATTTGTCATTGTACGAGGCTGGGTTAGAGGTCTCGACACTTTATTTTCCATCTTTACTTGGAAACTGGCTTGTCTTTAAAATGTTCCTTGGCAAGGCACGTGTGCCCGAACTTCAAAATATGAACGAATGGGTAGAAACGGTCGAACCATCATCATTTCGAATAAGGTTTTCTCAAAAATGGCTTAAGTTAGAGTATTCGCCATAGTACCAGGATGAACTGGAGGTCTGTACATTTAATATTCCGCCTCCAGCTGGAAACTGAGTCGCGATCAAAAAGTTATCTGGCGAAGCGCGGGTGCCGTAAAATTCAAATAATGACCGAAAGGTTGGAAACTGCCAACCACCCCCGATTTCAGACAGGTTTTCTCAAAATTGACTTGATTTGTAGTATTTGCCACAGTTGCTAATTCGCCACGAAGGCTCTATATTTTATGTTCCAGCTTTTAGTTGGAGACTCAAATGCCCGTAAACAGTTTCCTGGCGATGCTCCTGTGCCCAAAATTCACAAGTATGAACGAAAGAGTAGAAACGGCCGAACCATCCCCCATTTGAGGCAGGTTTTCTTAAAAATTGACTTAATTTGAAATATTTGGCGTAGTAAAAGTATGTGCTCGGGGGCTGTAGTATTATCGCTCCTGCGGTATAACCTAAGACGCGCGTGGCTATCAGTTATCGCGCTCTACTGTCTGCTTCGAGATGACTCGCCGTAGGAGTGCTGCGTACGGTTATCGTCATGTGACCTGATAGGTGTGTATATATGTGGGTGTGGCAATAAACGGGGCACTTCTTGGTCTGGGCCCCAAGTTGGAAGTCTTGCGTTCATCCCGGCAGCCAACGCGACATGGTGTCAGAAGTGGGATGACACCCCTGCTCTCCCTCGTCGTCGTCGTCGTCCTACGCCCCTTCTTCGCCATGGCTGCCATTTAAGTTCAAGCATGGTCGACGACGAAAGCGGCACTGGCGCGGGCCAGGCCATTCAAGTTCCGTCGCAGCCGGGGGTTTTTCCTGTCCAGCCGCCCCCAAGTTTTAACTTCGACAAAACGTCGGAATGGCCCGCCTGGGTGCTGGACTTCGACGACTACAGGTTCGCCTCAGGACTGAACGAGCGGACACAAGAAGCACAGGTACGGACCTTGCTATACACAATGGGACGGCAGGCACGCAAGATATTTCAAACCTTCAACCTCTCCGAGGAAGAAGCGAAGAACTACTCGCTGGTCAAGAAAAAGTTCGACGACCATTTTGTCGCGGCGCGCAATTTGGTCTACGAAAGCGCTCGCTTCCACCGTCGTTCTCAAGAACCCGGGGAAACGGTGGACCAGTTCGTTACGGCGCTTCACACGCTGGCCGACCGGTGCGACTACGGAGAAGTCAAAGAACGCATGGTGCGTGACCGCTTCGTTGTGGGCCTGATGGACGCCAAGCTGTCTGAGGCTCTCCAGATGGACGCCACGCTGACGCTAGCAAGCGCCCTTGCCAAGGCACGCCTAAAGGAGACGGTGCAACGGCAACAGAGGGAGCTTCGCTGCGGTTCGGCGGAACATTCCGAGACTGGCTCGTCAACAGCAGAGGTGGACGCCGTTCGCCGAGAACCACAAGCGACGGGGCGTCGCCCGCGGAACAGCCGGCGTGGTGGACACAAAGGCAACGGCGCTCCGAAGTGCTCATCGTGCGGAAGAGGTCCGCACTCCCGGTCTTCGTGCCCGGCTAGAGGAGCGGTCTGCCACAAGTGCGGCAAGCGAGGACACTTCGCCGCAGCGTGCTTCACGCCGTCTAAGGTAGGCGTCGACCAGGCTGGGAGAAAAGGGACTACGAAGCGCGTGACCTTCATTGGTACTTTAGCCAGCAGTAGCGCGAAGGCTCGCACGGTACAAGTGTCTGTAAACGATACAGTTGTTACCGCTAAAGTCGATACCGGAGCTGAAGTTTCGGTGATTCCGACGTCATTCCCAGGATTACCAAGGCAGCTAGAGAGTTGCGATGTAATCTTAAAAGGCCCAGGCAACGATGAGTTGACGGTAAAAGGACAGTTTGTTGCCACCATTTCGTGGAAGCGCAGTTCCACTCGACAAACTGTTTTTGTCGTAGAGTCTGTAAAGTCCGTCATCCTGGGTTTACCAGCCATTGAAGCCTTAGGAATAGTGAAGTTTGTCGACAAAGTCTCGGTGGAGAAAGGTTTTCCTTCGCTGTTTCAAGGTCTTGGGACCATGAAAGGCGAATACTGCATTCGTCTTAAACCAGACAGTGTGCCTTACGCTATCCACACCGCCCGTCGCATTCCCATCCCGTTGCGAGAGGCCGTAAAAAAGGAACTGGACAAAATGGAAATGAGTGGGGTCATTAGAAAAGTCGAAGGCCCAACCGAGTGGTGTGCGGGTATAGTGCCCGTCTTAAAGCCGTCGGGTGAGGTACGCATTTGCGTTGACTTAACTCAACTAAACAAAAACGTGAAACGAGAACGTTTTGTGCTTCCCACGGTTGACGAGACTATTGCATTGCTCAGTGGAGCAGCAGTATTTTCGAAACTTGACGCTAACTCTGGATTCCATCAAGTGAAATTAGCAAAGGAATGCCAGCAGTTAACTACGTTCATAACGCCGTACGGTCGTTACTGCTTTGAACGATTGCCGTTTGGTATAACATCGGCTCCTGAGTACTTCCAAAAGCGCATGAACGAAATTCTTGATGGAATGCCGGGTGTAGTAAACATGATGGACGATGTGCTAGTATTTGGGTCGAATCAGCAAGAGCATGACGAGCGTTTACATCGCACTCTTGAGCGTCTTCACAAAGCCGGCATAACCCTGAACAAAGAGAAATGCCAATTCAGCGTGAAAGAACTGTCTTTTCTTGGTTGCTTGGTCAGCAAGGACGGCATACGGCCAGATCCCGCAAAGGTCCGCGCGATAGTTGATATGAAGGCGCCGACAAACGTAGCGGAGGTGCGCAGACTCTTGGGTCTCGCTAATCACTGTTCGCGGTTTATTCCCAATCTGGCTGATAAGACAGCGCCGCTGCGTCAGTTGCTACAAAAGAATACAGACTGGATTTGGACTGACGCTCAGGAGAAGGCGATGGAGTACCTGAAAAAGGCTATCTGTTCAGATAGTTGCATGGCAAAGTATGACCCGAAGTATCCGACGATTTTATCGGCTGATGCCTCGTCATACGGATTGGGTGCCGTTCTATTACAGCTGCAGCCCAACAACGAGCAAAGGCCCGTCGTTTTTGTTTCTAGGGCTCTAACGCCTACTGAAATGCGCTATGCGCAAATTGAAAAAGAAACTTTGGCTTTGACTTGGGCCGCAGAACGCCTCGAAAGCTATTTGAGGGGGTTGCATTTCACAGTGGAAACTGACCATAAACCATTAGTCACCTTACTGGGAAAGTCTCCACTGGATTTGCTCCCACCGCGCATTCAGAGGTTTCGCATGCGCTTGATGCGTTTTAGCTTTGATGTGAAATATGTGCCCGGCAAGAATCTCGTGATTGCTGATGCATTATCGCGGGCGCCTGTACGAGAGCAGCGAACAGCAAGATGCCTGTCGGTAGAAGAGGTCAGCAGTTTCGTTGCAGGCTCGCTGTCAGAGTTGGGCGAGTCTGATAGCTTCAGATCAGTTGCCGAAGAGCAGGCATGCGATGAGGTTTGCCAACGGCTAATTCGCTACACTCGTGAAGGCTGGCCCAGCCTAGCTTCGTTACCTGCAGAGTTAAAGCCTTACTGGCAGGAACGTGGAACTCTGAGTGTTTGTAAAGGCGTCCTCCTGAAAGGAAGCCGCCTCGTGGTTCCACAGTCACTACGAAGCATGGTTTTGAAACAGCTTCATGAAGGGCATCAAGGAATTGTCCGGTGCAGGGCGAGAGCACTTGAGTCCGTATGGTGGCCGGGCTTAAGCTCACAACTTGCTTCAATTGTCACGAACTGCCGTGTTTGTGCTGAGTACCGTGATCAGCCAGCGGAGCCTATGATACCAACTAGGACTCCGTCTAGGCCATGGGAACGGGTGGCCGCGGACATCTTTCATATGAAAGGAAGCAACTACCTATTGGTGGTAGATTATTTTTCGCGTTTCCCAGAGCTGTGTCGCCTAGAATCCCTTACTAGTTCCCATGTTGTTGAACAACTTAAAAGTGTTTTTTCGAGACATGGTATCCCTGAAGTTCTGGTGTCCGATAATGGCAAACAATTTGTAAGCCAGGAGTTTGACCAGTTCTCGAGAGAATACCGGTTTAGACGCGTCACATCTAGCCCGAGGTTTCCGCAGGCAAACGGTGAAGTTGAGAGGATGGTAAAAACAATTAAGGGACTACTATTGAAGTCAAACGATCCCTTTTTGGCTTTATTAGCCTACAGGGACACCCCGGGACAACTAGGCAGCACGCCAGCGGAGCTGCTCATGAGTCGGCGACTCCGGACACCGCTCCCACTCCACCCAAAGAAACTGGCGCCTAGAGCGCAAAACCTGAAGGAGGTCCGTCGAAAAGACACTCTCCTTAGGGACGCCCAACGTCGCTTCTACAATAGGAGGCATGCGGCCCGTCACCTGCCACAGTTGGAGCCTGGTGATGGGGTCTGGGTGAGAGACCGCAGACAGAAGGGCGTAATCCTTAAGCCGGCCAGTCGGCCGCGGTCGTATGTGGTGGAGTTGGATAATGGGGGCAGAATCGAACGGAATCGAAGAGCCCTGGTCCAACTTAAGCAGGACAGGGAAAGTGTTGAAAACAGTGACGACTATGAGTTTCCGGAGGGGGAAACTGACGGCGGCGTGAGTGCAGAATGCCGGAGTCGTCCCGGTTCGATTGGCCAAAACAGTCCGCTTCAAGGACGCGAGCCTAATGTTCCGTTGCCAGCGGTTCCTCCGGAGTATGTGACACGATCTGGTCGGACAGTACGCAAGCCTGAGCGGTACGGGGTTTCAGAATGCCGCGTATTTGATTCATGTTTGTTCTAAAGGCTAAGTAGCTTGTTTGCCGTGTATTTGATTGTCTGCTTTGAGCGCACTTTTATTTTGGCTCTCGCTTGTTGAGGAGGTGGTATGCGGAGGGCAAGTTCGTCTGCTTCTCGCGCAGGGGGTAGCGGTGACGTCAGAACGCCGAGCCCTGATTGGCTGATCGCGGTCCCCTATCTGAGCGTCGTCTGCTCCTTTGCAACGTCGTCTGCTCGCAACGTCGTCTGCGTCTGTCTTACCTTTCCTGCGACTTTTGCAAGTGGAGAGGCCAGATTCACGAAACTATCTTACGCCAAAAATATGCGTAAGACAAAACTTAAAAACAAATTCGTATTCACGAACCGAAATTTTCGTAAGTTTTGCGCAGGTTACGACAAAATCCTACGACAGCTCCGAAGCTACGCACTTGTTACGATCAAATCAGCATGGCCGACAGCGTCGCGGTCGCGACGACCAACGGACGTTTATTTTTCTACGTGCGCTTCTCTCGCGTCCCGACTTCAAGCAGCAAGAAAAAGTAAAAAGTACTTGAACCAGACCACGACGAACAAGAACGCTGGATCCACAAACACCCGGGAAAAGCTCCAACGGCCACGATTCCACCGACACCGACCAAGCGAACTCGGCAGATAGGCCTAGCAGCCACTCCGACTCGGTGACCGTCTGCCCACGACCGGCTGGCGTGCTGAATGGAATGTGCCCGCGCGACCCTTGTGAACCCTTCCCGTATTATACTGTGATCACTGACCTCAATTTTAGATTAAGAGGTCAATCTCTTCCTCTTGTCATCTCCTTGTTTTCCGAGGCAACGGTGACTCTCGCCGGTGAAAAAGCGGTGAATATCCGACAGACGCAGGAAAGGTAAAGGAGCCATCGCTTTGACTAGCAGACGTAAAGCAGACGACGTTAACTGCGCCAACCCGCCGACGCCGTTAAAGAATGAGGAGTCTTGCCGCACACGAAAGGGGGAAAAAGTATTTGGGAGGGAACTTGCGGACACTAACACGCTCACTCTCGGTTCTTAGCAAACAAACCTCGGCGTCTCGGGACACCTCGCCAGTGAGTACTTTGACTTCCTCCTTGATGCGCGTCTGCTAGTTGTTCGACAAAAACAACGAACCGCTCGAGTTATTTCGTCTGCCTTCTCTGAAAGGCGAAGTCGAGCTCGCTCGTAAAGACCTGCACTTCCGAAAGTCGCAGGAAAGGTAAGACAGACGCAGACGACGTTGCGAGCAGACGTTGTTGCAAAGGAGCAGACGACGCTCAGATAGGGGACCGCGATCAGCCAATCAGGGCTCGGCGTTCTGACGTCACCGCTACTTCCTTTCTCATGCGCAGAAGACGAAAATGAGCCCACTTGCGAGGCGTATAGTTAATTCATGATTGTTTTATTGTTCGTAGCGTTTGTTTGTTTGTAAACAATTCATGCTTCGGCCTCGAAAAGGGGGATGTAGTGTTATCGCTCCTGCGGTATAACCTAAGACGCGTGGCTATCAGTTATCGCGCTTCTACTGTCCGCTTCGAGATGACTCGCCGTAGGAGTGCTGCGTACGGTAATCGTCATGTGACCTGGTATATGTGTGTATATATATCGGTGTGGCAATAAACGGGGCACTTCTTGGTCTGGGTCCCAAGTTGGAAGTCTTGCGTTCATCCCGGCAGCCAACGCGACAGGGGCTCCCTTTTTTCTATTCCATTTTTAGTTAGAGACTGAAATGTCCTCAAAACGTTTCCTGTCGAGGCGCGGGTGCCCAAATTTCTAAGGTTGAACGAATGGGTATAGACAGCTGAACCACCCCCTTTTGTGACCACTTGTCTCAAAAATGATTAATTTGGGAATATTTGCCATAACACCCCGATTTGCTCGAGGGCTCTATGCATTATATTTAAGTTTTTGTTGGGAACGGAGTTGTCCTCAAAAACATCTCAGGCGAGGCGCGGAGCCCAAAATTCAAAAGATGAACGAATCGGTTGAAAGAGCCGACCTTGTGAAATTTGGGCGCACGCGCCTCGCCAGACATTTTTTTTTTTGACAACAGCCCAATTTTTAATTAAACGTCGAATATAAAATATAGAGCCCTCGATGCCATCCTGTTACTATCGCAAATATTTTAAAATAGTAGCTTTTTGTGGCAACCTGTCTCAAAGTAGGAATGGTTCGGCTGTTTTTAAGCATTTGTTCAACTTTTTTAAATATGGGCACCCTAGCCTAGTTAGGGATTTTCGTAACGACGACCGAGTTCCCCAATAAAGTTGGAATATAAACTTTAGAGCCCTCCAGACCATCCTGGTACTATAACAAATACATCAAATGAGTTCTTTTTCAGAAAACCGGTCTCAAATCGGGTATGGTTCGGTCGTTTTTGCTTAGAAAATTCGGCACCCGCTCCTCGTCAGGCGACTTTTTGAGAACAACTGAGTTCCCAACTAAAGGCGGATTATCAAATGTAAAACACTGGAGCCCATCCCGGGAAGGTGGAAAGTACACCTAAGTGAATACTTACTGAAAAAAAAAAACGTTCACAAAGTCGGGATGGTTTGGCTGTCTTAAGGCATTTAATCCGATTTTGAAATTCTCTCACGCGCGCCTCATAGAGGCACGTTTTAAGGTCGACCGATAGTTGAAGTGGTTAAGAAATTTAAAATGTATGGCACTGAACTACAGGCTGCTGCTTTGGCAATCCCTAAAAAATAAGCCATCTTTGAGAAAACTTGCCTTGAAGTGGACATTATTCGACTGTTTTCAGGCATTCATTCATTATTTTGAATTTGGAAACCCACATTCTGTACGGGTGTTTTTTTGAGGTCGACAGAGTTCTCGACTGGCGTCGAAATAGAACAGTTAAAGATTCTGACTAGAAACCGGAGTCATTTCAAAACCTGGGGCTGCCGCGCTCTTAGAAGAATGTGATAACAAGTCAGATGTTTCAATACTCTCTTTTGCCGATTTTTTTAAAAGTTTTGCGGTTTTTTTATAGGGCAATTTGGATAATTCAATTTATTTAAGCATTTATTTCGTGGATAATTATTACTCTCGACACGGGAATGTTAAGCTCAAAAGAGCAATATTCCTCTTATAAATTTGGTAGTCACCACAATGCTCTCACTAAGTACAATAAAAATAATTTTGTTATAATCAGATAAATTCAATAATTAGCCAAAATATTTTGAAAACATTTTTAGGATTTAAGATTATCGTAACAATAATGCTGCTGTTTTTGATTGATAACTTATTGATATCAGTAGGAGAATACTGGAAATGATCGTAAACGTCTAAACGAGAACGAATCCACCTCATTTGGCAAATTTTTGTCAAGAACCCAAAAATATAACTTTGAAAAAAGAATATGCCCAGCACAATATCGATTCTTCTGGTGTACCTCAATGATATGGCAAATCTTGTACTTTGTGGTATTTTTTTTTATTTTGCTTGTTATAACTTTGCTGTTTTTCACAAATTTGCTTCAGGTGCATACGATATATATATATATTTCTACCGATATAATACACGATTTAGACACTACAGAATTCGCCATAATATTAGGGAGGAACTCTAATTAATGTTGAAAATTCTATCGAGTTTTGTATGTCGGAGGATAAACTCTACACTTTGATTAACTTGGATAGTGTCCGAAGTGGCAATACACCAAAAAGATATTTCGACTGAAGTCCCAGCCGTTTATACGTCCTCTTAATATTTTGGCTCAATAATATGGTATATTATTGAGCGGAATGGAGGCAATGCAAACTGTTTCGATCGTAACGTTTCGGTGTTAGAATCATACTTGTATATTAAATACATGGGCGTATAATGGAGCGGTGTAGTAACCCGCTAAAAGATAGCGCAAGCATACGATTACACATATTTTTGGGGATGCTTATATTGTAGCTTTTTTATTAGCACTTATGTAATTAATAGCTAAGAAATAAACCTGGATCATAAGTGTATACGTTAAAATAAGTTCAATATTATAAAGACGTTTGGCGTTATAAACGAAAAGGAATATAACGGCCATAAATTTAGTCAAAAAGAAAAAAAGATAAGCACTACGAAGTTGACCAACTGTCCGATCTGTTTGCTGTGCCATTACTTCAGCAAATGACGGCGCCACGAAATTTTCTAGGCTTCTTATTGCTTTTGTCCTTGAGTCGACACACTAGTTATCTTCAGCAGTGAAAGGTAAAACTTCAAGCCGGTGGGCAGGAGGAGATAGACTGGACGCAACGGAAGAGCGGATATACATAGGGGATGAAAAAAGACTGAGAGGATTTGGAATATTTCTGTCTTGTTTTCTTTAAATGAGATTCTAGTCTTTCAACTTGATCAGTTCTACTTCGCTCATGTATCATAAGCTTCAGCGTTTGAAGGAACTAGTCGATGAAAAATTCTGAAAGATGTCAATCTCTGATTCTGAGTGATCAATCAAATGGTAATCTCCATCTAAATAAGCCTAGTCTCCTAGCGTAAACACGAGGTTTTCGACGAGTGCTGTAACCAGAGACTGGATATAATGTTAATTTTTTTAAACATCCAGCATGACATTTACTTTGAGCTATATAACTAAACCGCACGCGCATTTGACACCCATTGCAGCAGGTTTGTCATCTTATTTGCTTCTTTGTGAGGGATTGCTTTTGGACGTAGTAGTATGTTTTAAATATTCGAACAAAAAAATGCATACTGCCCGATATTGCTAACTAATTGTGGAAGGGAATAATGTTTTTATATTGAAGGTTACACTCTCTGAAACTATAGAAATGACAACAATTGCGGAAGCAAAAAAGGGCGGGCACATGGACCATTTTATATGCGCCTATTGCGAAGTTTGTTAATTTGTTCATTGTTAGGGAAGATATGCCGCTTATTTATATGTTTTTTTCTGACAGAACCTGGACAGTAATTGAAGCCTGACCTTGACGTTATATTTTTTTTCATTTAAGAAAAAAGGTTTGTTTGTTTCGACAAAGTAAACCGCATTCACGTCCACATCATTCTTTTTAAGGCATAAAATGGTCAGAATGTGGAAGGCCCGTCAGAACAGTGAATCATTTCTAATATTCAAATTTTTAAATGACTAGAGACTTATTGCCACTCTATTTTCACCTTAGTTCATGCTGCCATACATTATCGATTACGAATCACGTCAGCTATATATATATAATATAATAAATCTAACAAACGCCTCACAAAAACGTGCTCGATTAAGTCTTGGGTTTTGCGTATTTGTTGCTCAAATTATATCGCAATTACGCCTGGTGAACCAGGCTTTGATTACCATTACACACTTTTTTATTATTTGCAAGAACGCCTTTTAACCCTTCCACAAAGATATCGATCAATTCTCCCGAACTCCTCTATCTCCAACGTCGCAACAAACCCAGTCTGCCGGCAAGCTTTCCCTGTGGAGATTTACAACTGCCATCAACAGCGTTCTCGATCAGACTGATGACACGGAAGTTAGACCCTAGCCGGAAGTGACGCCGGAACACACAAGGGAACTTCCCGTATCACCACCATGAAGAGAAGGGGCCCTAGCTTCCCTGGTGTCTATGATTGATGCTGGGCAAGAGTATAGAGTGCATTAGTGTAGTGTTACCGCTTCCGGAGGTATACAAAGTTCGAATTCTGCCGCGAAACACAAAGACTGAAACAAATATTGCTAATTTTTTGTTGAAGTGAGCATAGAGTCATTATGTGAAATGCCGATACTTCCAGAAGTCAATGAAGTTTACTGATCGCCATGACGTTACACCTGGCCAGTTAGAAATTCAAGTATAGTGAATATTGCCACGCGCGTCGCCGCCCGATCACGTGCGTGGCAGAATGGTTACCGCGCTTGATTGTCGCACGGAAGGTCTGGGTTCAATTCCAGTGAGCGACATGATCTTTTATTTATTTTTTTAACTTGGGGTTCTCGTGAGTTTGAGAACATTCTCGTCTAATTGAATTCGGAATGTTTTACGCGCCGAACGTTCTAGGTCGAATGTTCCAGAAACCCACGCGGCTACAAAAGGTGCTCCGCGTGGCATGCTGCAGTCAGTCTCGCTCCAGCGCTCGTCCTGCTGTTTCGCTCGACATCGACGCCTGCGACGCTAAAGTTCCATTTTATTTTATTTATCGACGCCTTCGACGCTAAAGTCCTATTAAACGTTTAGTTTGTTCAGTTATTCTTCGCCTTATAATTTGTCATTTGAGACATTTTGGTGGAGGTGCGGGGCAGTGCACCCCATGCCCGTTCGGCGTACCCCCTCCGAAGACATCCCGGCCAAGTGACGTGCTTAGGCCCCGGAAGGCTACCCTTCGCCGAAGACGCCGAAGACGCCGAAGCCCGAGCAAACCGTCGCCTATAGGGACTGCCCTGAGAGTCTGGCCAACTGCCACAGCCATTGATGAAAGCCCAGTCAACCATAAACAGCCAGTCCTCTCAAACTTCGGTGACCCCTTCCGTCGTTTTCCTGCCTGTTGCTGCACGTCCCCCGACACACTTCAGTGGCGACATTAACAAAGACGTGGAAGATTGGCTTCATCCCTACAAAAGCGTGGCACGGCACAACAGATAGACAGCTGAACAGTGCCTGCAAAATTTCTGTTTTTCCTTAGAGAGAACTGCAAGGCGCTGGTTTGAGAACCATGAGGCTTCCCTTACATCATGGGATACCTGCAAGGCTGAGCTTTAGGGACTTTCGCGAACCAGCAACAACGACAGCGAGCGGAAGGCATTCTGCAAGTAAGGACCCAAGGCCCCAACGAAACAGTCGCAAGCTTCGTTGAGGACGTTATCTGCCTGAGCAGCCGCGTCGACCCAAAACGCAGCCGACGAGAAAAGGCTGCGTATCCTGATGAGAGGCATAAAGAGCGCCATCTTCGGTGGCCTTGTTCGTGAGTCAGCACTACTGTCGACGAAGTTGTTGCCGAGGCAACGAACATCGAGCGTGCATTATCGGTCCGAGCCAGTCACTACCACCGACTCGCCGGCAGGCCCTGTCGCTTTGACTTTGGCATCTCTCCGATGAGACCAGGGCGGCATCGGCGCTGAACAGCCTGCGAGAAATTTTCCGGGACGTCGTCAGGGAAGAGCTCGGAAAATTCTACCCGCCTATGATCGCCCCGGCTCGATTTCTATCGCCGAGGTTGTCCGAGAAGAGGTTCAGCGAGCCTTCCAGCCAGAAGCACCCGTCACGGTGGCAGAACCAAACGAGCCCGCTCTGAGCTAGGCCGCAGTAGCTCAGAGACCCGCGCCAGCTGCCCGAGAGTTTTCCTCGCCACCTCGACGTGACCTACCAGCGCCTCAGACTCTCCGACGTATGGAAGGGCAGTCGCAGCTCGTCCACGCCAAACAACCAGCGCCTAGGAAGACGAATGTGTGGCGCACGCCCAATCGACGACCACTGTGTTTATTTTTTTTTCATACTCTCAAGGCCCGGAGGTTCTACAGAGAGGAGTGGGTGATAGAGATGGAATCGTTGGCAAACTTCTTGACAGTATTTGGCGTCCTGGATGGACACGATGGAGGCAGGAATGTGGTTCCAATCGTTAGATGTTGTTGGAATAAAAGAGTCAAAATAGATGTTCGTGTGATATGTCGGCGTGCCAACCTTACACTGATGATCGTTGCGAGGTGACACATACGACGCATGTAAAAGCAGTTGATCTTTTAGAATTGGGTTAGAATAATAGATCTTCTATCACATCGGCGAGGCCGATCACGGCTACCGGAGGTGCCTGTACAGAAAAATGGGCCTGCGAGGTTTTGCGCCGAGCGACCCGCGACCCCGCCTTAGGAAGCAACCAAGGGATATCGAGGAGTACCTCCGACGACCCCTATTCCCGGTGCCGACTGCACCCCGAGGTTCCTCTCGCCTCCACCTCAACGTGCGCTCTTGCCCTTCCGCCGCTTTCGTCGGGTTAGCGCCCCCCCCCCCCCCCTCTCGTCGGAAAAAGTAAGTGCGGCAACGCCTGCTGGTGGCGCTGCCGAAGACGACCGAAGTAAAGAGCCTTCAAGAACGCCGTAGTACTCTCATTCTCTCGACGCCATCGCAACGACGGCCCTGCAACGGTGCCCAACAACCTAAACGTTGTTATCAACGGCCATGACCCATCGGCACTCGTGGATTACGGTACATTCTACTCAGTCTTGAGTGGGAGGCTCTCTCGCCGCTTTCAAAAAGTCACGACGCCGTGGGATGGACCTCAAATACGAACCGCCGGAGGAAACCTCATTATACCAGTCGGGAGATCTCCTCTCGTGTAGAGATCCACGATGAGACGTGTTCTGTGTAGTTCGTCGTTCTGCAAGACTGTGCTAGGGACGTTGTCTTCGGGATGGACTTCCTCTGCGATTATGGCGTCGCCATCGACCTCGGAGGAAACCAGTTGACCTTGCGAAAGCCTGTTCTGCCACCGGTGGAGACCAACACGATGTCAACCACGATCCCAGTTATCGCCGACCACGTGAGCCTGCCGCCGCGGTCGTGTGTTTTCGTAACCGTCATAACCGACACAGCCATTCACGGTGAAGCTCCTCTGGAAGACAGCGCCCAACTGCTTCTCGAAAAAGGAACTGGCGTCGCACGAGGTTTAACGTATCTCCAAGAAGGACGTACAACTGCTCTCGGGACAAACTTTCGAGAGGAGCCGCAGCACCTAAGGTAGTGTACCGCCATGGGCCACTGCCGAGGAGCCTCAGGCGCCAGCCGTGGTCACCGCTATCTCTGATGAAACCTCGTCGTCACAGAAGAAGAGCACGTCGCCGCCGCAACTCGACATCGACCCCGAGCTCCCAGCTCAAAGTGCTGGCAACTGGTTGATCTCCTCGCTAAATAGAGTGCCTGTTTTGCCACGTCGTCGAAAGTTCGCCAAACACCAATGGCGAAACATCGTTTTGTTACCGACGACGACGTTCTCTCTGTCCACCAGTCGCAGTAACGAGTCTCCTGAAAGGAAAGAAAGGTGTTTCAAGATCAAGTCCAGAAAATGCTCGACGACGACATCATTCAACCCTCAAGAAGTTCATGGGTATCCCTAGTCGTTTTGTAAAGAAGAAGGACGGAACCCTGAGGTTCTGCGTAGAATACAGCCGACTGAAAGCTGTGACCAAGAAGGACGTCTCTCCGCTCCCCCGCATCAACGATACGTTAGACCAGACTGCTGCCACTCCCAACATTTTTCGTCGATGGACCTGAAGAATGGCTACTTGCAGATTGACATCAACGAACGCGACCGCGAGAAAACTGCCTTCGTCAATCCCGACGGACTGTACAAGTTCAAAGCGAAGCCGTTCGGACTTTGAACAGCACCAACCACCTTCCAGCGTGTCATGGACACCCTGCTGGCAGGTTTGAAAATGCAGAGCTGCCTCGTCTACTTTTATAATCTCGTGGTATTTACACGAGATTTCGACCTACACCGGAGAAGGCTTCAAGCCGTGCTTCAACTCATAAAGACCGCCGGCCTGTGACTCAAGCCAACAAAGTGGCGGTTCGCCTATGGGGAACTAAATTTCCTTGGCCACGTCGTAAACAACAAAGGTGTTCTCCATGTCCCCGAGAAGACACGTGCCGTAGCTGCATTTACGCTGCCGTCCGACAAGAAGGCCGTGAGAAGATTTCTCAACCTCTGCCTACTAGAGGCGCGTTGTTCGAGGCTTCGCCAAGCTGCCCGCACCGTTGACGCTGCTCACGAAGGACGCCGTAAAGTTCGACTGGACGAGAAGAACACTAGAGGTCATTAGACAAGCTGAAACACAAACTCCACACGCCCCGATTCTTGGCCATTTCGATCAGTTTGCTGAAACAGATCCAAAACGATGCTAGTAAATCCGGACTGGCTACGGTACCAGTCCAAATGCAAAACTCGGCAGGGAGAGTCATCGCAAATGCAAGTCGGACGCTATTAAACGCGGAGAAGAACTGCTCAACGACTGAAAAGAAGTGCATTGCTGTCGTCTGGGCTATAACAAAGTTTCGCCCATGTTTGTATAGAAGTCATTTTACCGTGGTCACAGTCCTTAACTCGCTCTGCTGTCTCGCGAATCTGAAGGAGCCCTCGAACGCCTCGCCCGGTGGAGCCTACGACTGCAGGAGTTCGATTCGACCGTGGAGTACAAGTCCGGCCTGAAGCACAATGACGCCGAATGCCTGTCAAGGGCCCCAGTCGAACCCGGTCCTACCTGCACCAAAGATGACGACGATGAGTCTTTGCTTGGCGCTCTGGATGTTAGTGACATGGCAGCACTCCGACGAGACGAACCTGAGCGACGAGCACTCATCGAGCAACTAGAGGGATAAGGAAGCGCCGATCCCCGTGTTGTCGTAAGAACACTTCCAACCTTCTCTATCTGACAAGGTTTGCTCTACAAGGAGAACTTTAGCGACAACAGTATGGCTAGGCTTGTAGGGATCCCTTCCAGTCTTCGAGAAGCAATATTTCAAGCCTGCCACGATGACTCGACGGTGGGACACCTTGGCTACAGCAAGACTCTTGCCAGGATACGCGAGAAGTACTTCTGGCCCAAGCTTGTGAAAACAGTCCACCACTACTCCCGATCTTGGCACGAGTGTCAACGACGGAAGAAACCACCGACGAGAACGGCAGGACTTCTGCAGCCTATTGCGCCGCCGTCTGCCCCATTCCAGCAAATAGAAATGGATTTACTTGTACTATTCGCACCAACGACGCAAGGAAACCGATGGATAATCATCGCAACCGATTATCTTGCACGGTACGTCGAGATGAAAGCCCTTCCATCAGGTACGGATGTCAAAGTCGCCAAGTTTTTCATTGAGTCCATTGTCCTCCGGCACTGCGTCCCCGAAGTCCTGATGACAGACCGTGGATCATCGTTCATGACCCAGCTGACGCAGGAGCAGATTTGTGCTCGTTACTTGAAGAATGCAATTGATTACAATTACAAATTACCGACCCTCAAATGTAATGGATTACCGTTACAAATTACTTTCACTGAAAAGAAACGGATTACTTTAGTCGTTACGTTACAAATTACTTTCACGTTCCTTTCTCCGTACGTGTTTCCTGTAAAAAATAGAAACAATTTCGATATTTTTTCGAAAATGTTCTGCAACACTACTTCTCGTTTCTCATACACCTGTTGTATGGCAGGCTTGTGAAATTAAAATGTATTTTAAAGAAAGAGTATAGGTGCATTCCGTTTACCTGTAAGCTGACACTGCACCGAAAGCTGCAACCACACCCGCCATCCCGCTAACTAAGGGCCTCCGGAAATGATCCCTGAATTGTGCAGACAAAGCTAGCGGTGCGCATGCTGGGTTGCAGCGTCCACCTCCGCTACGAGATTTGGAGGTAAAGAAGTGATCTACGAAAGCTCCCTTTTGTCTCAGGTGTTTTGCTTGTTATTCACAAGAAAAGAAAAACTTGGTACTAACTTTAAATTGTATAGCCAATGCAGAATGCAGGTATCCCAGCTTTCCTTAATGTGCTTCCGTAGATTAGAGTTTGTTGTTATTGCTGATGACAATGTGTGCGTTTTTGGCAAGCAAAGTATGCACTGAAACTCTTGGTTTCTGCTCTTTTAATACCCTGAATTTTGAACATCTCATTAAGAGATGGCCATGGAGACGACGGACACTCCATGACCGAAAGCCCAACCAAGAGAAAAAGCGGTGGTTACGGGTTCCCGATCATTCATCGGTTCTCACTTTCATACCAATATTCATGGAGACCAGGTGAGGGGAGGGCATAGAGAGCGAGGGGAGGGTGGCTATCGATAGAGGCCACCGCTCCTCTCGCAACAATAAAAATAACACCACTTTTACGCGTTCTCTCTTTCTCTCTCTGTCAGCACTCCTTAGATGGCCTAACCCCCCCCCCTCTCCCAACTTTTATGTTGACAGTTAAATGTAAAGTGAGGAGTGGACCTGACCACCATGCCCAGATATGTAAACCAAAAGAAGTATCCTCCGTACCCTCGAAGACGATGCTCTTAGACTCTCGCGGGGCGCTTTTCAGCCGTGCCTCAAGGGCGTGCTAGAATAAAGCAGCGCACATCAAAGACAAAAAAAATCCCCCCCCCCCCCCCCGCGCGGCTACATTGTCTGTTACGCGAGTTGCGAACCCGTGAATCAAGGGGGTACAGACCCGCGTTTGATGTCTGCGCAGGCAGCGGGAGACTTCGAAGGAGTTGGAAAGGGTGAAACGGTGTAAAAGACAGACACAAATAAACACGAAGAGCTTTCTTCTACCCGGGAAAAGAAGAGAAAACAAAGTGGAAGGCGACGGACAGGCTACTGGGCCTTGTCTTACTCAATATTTTGTCTTGCGTATATGCCTTCACCATTTTTTTAGTGGTTCTAGTGACCGGTCATACAAAAATCGTATTTCCTTTACGACTATTCTCGCCTTCCAAATGTTTTCTAATTCGCTGAACTTGCTCTTTTTATGCTGCTGAATGTTCTGCGCGTATTGCTTCAGTTTCTGTATTATGCTCATGTTTAAAAAAATAAGTAACGAGTAAATAAAGGAATCCGGTACCAATATTTTATAACGAAATTACATTACAAATTACTTCTGAGAAAAGTAAAGTGGCAATTACAAAAGTACTTTAAAAAGTAACGGACTACAAGTAATCCGTTACTTGTAACGGATTACTTCCCAAGTATGCGCACAAGATTCTTCGTATCAGTGGCACCGGCCACCGTCGAACCACTGCGTAGCATCCGCAGACCAATGGACTAAAATAACGGCTAAACAAAACTATCTCCGACATGCTCTCCATGTATGTTGACGCAGAGCACAAGACTTGGGACAAGGTGTTACCCTACATCGCGTTTGCTTACAGCACGCTGGTGCAAGAAACCGCAGGTGTAACCCCGTTTCAGCTGGTGCATGGCAGGAACGTAACGACCACGCTCGACGCGATGCAACAACACGAACCAGCTAACGATGGGAGCCCCGATGCCCAGGTGGTTGCTGAACGAGCCGAAAAATTTCGCCAGCTAGCCCGACTCGAATTTGTGGGCACCGTGGCGGCTCCGCAGCCCAGTTGCCCGACTGCGAGGCAAAGGTGCCGAACTTTTCCCGCGTGGCGGCGACGTCCCGCCGGCCACGCGCACATCGAGTGCGCCGCCTTGATAAGGAGGATCAGAGGCGGGCGCACAGGGAGTCGCTGCCTGGACTCTGGCAACGCCGGTAGCATTGTTAATCGTCTTGTCCATGTCCAATTAAATGTAGTTTTCTTGTTGTTGAAACCGTTGGCTCCGTGTTATTCCTCCGAATCGGGTATGCAGCAAGGCAAACTGACCACAATGGCGCCCAAACGTGGTATGCTACCCACTCCCAGGAATTTCACGGGGCTTGGTTTCTTGTTATGGTAAGCCTTTTTTCATATTCCCCGTGTTTCCTATCGTTGTTTCGAACTTCCGTCACGTCCGTGTTTGTTGTACTGGCGTGTTTCTTTTTGTTTTGTGACCGCGGCAATAGTTTTGCGCGCTTGTTTTGGGTTTTGGGGGCGTTTCTTTTTTTTTGTGCTTGCAGGAAGCCGCGATAGCCGCAGCGGCACAAATGGACCTGCTCACGAAGGTCACGGAGATGTGCGAATTTATGATGCAACGCCTGGCCTACACGCCTGGCTAGCAGGAAACCCCACCGCGAGAGGCCCCGACCACACTTGACGGTTCCAGTCTACATGTGGTACGACGACGTCAAGTCCGTGGCAGACTTCCTGGGTGAGCTGCAGACGTACCACCTTGCCTCCGGTGCCTCGGAAGCCTTCATCGTGGAGCGGATTGTGACGCTGGCGTTGCAAGCCAGCGCCAGGTGCTGGTTCGGGTCCCAGGCCCCTTCACCAGCTTGGCGGACTTCCAGACAAGGCGTCGCGAAGAGTTCCTGCCGGCAGGCTACGCAACGCAGATTCTCCGAGAGCTCGAGGCAAGGACGCAGCACCCAGATGAAAGTGTGGTCCGGTACGTTCGGGTCATGCAAGAGCTCTTCAAGAGGGCGGAGCCGAAATCACCGGAATCGGACAGAGTAGCTCGGGTCAGAAGACAGTGTCACCGAAGGTACCACGTCTACCTGATCAACCGCACCTTTGAGACCCTTGAAGAGCTAGCCCGGAACGCCCGCCTCATCGAGAAAGCTCTTCATGCCGAGCGGAACTACGTGCTTCCGCCACCAGCCAAGTACGCGCTCGAAACAGCATGCGCATGGCGGGGCCCCGAGGCCTCCACGCAGGTGGACTGTCCGAACGAGACCTCCTTTCACCACCACGTCAACCAGGAGAGTTGGCGTGGCATGCAAGGTGAGCTCCCGTGCGGGATAAGCGGATGTTCGCCTAACTCTCCCCGAGAGGTCCCCGGAGGTTACAGCGGGGCCCGTGAGGGTTTCGGGCGGGGGTCGCCACGACAGGTGGGAGGTCGTGTGCCGTGCCCTATCGTAAGCTGGGGCCCAACGGAGATCACCAACCAAGCGAACCATTTTTATCAGTCTGCTCCTGCAAGTGCTGGCGAAAGCTGGCACGGTGCGGTCGCAAACCCGCAGCCCAGCAGCATTGACCCCCGCCGCAACGAAACAAGCCCTCCGCAACACAGCCAGTCGCAAGCCTGGTGGAGGCCCTCCCATAGTGGTTCCTTACCCGATCACAGGAGGCGGTCCGACGGGCACCTCGGTGCGGGTGGCCTAAGCAGGCAGCTGTCGTCGGACTGCTGCTACCCCTGCGAGCACCCCGGCCATCACCGAAACCAGTGTCCAAAACTTCTGGACACTAAAAACGACAGGTGGCACGTGACGGCTGCAAAGGGGCGAAAACAGAACCAGGGAAACTACTACGGCCGGCGACGCTGAAACCAGACAGCCACTCGCCGACGGCCGTTCTAGTCCCTGGGAGCAGTAAGGCCACGACACAGATTCTATCGGTATGTAGAATCCAGCCCAAGTATAACATCATTGAACCGCGCATGACGATTTCACTGCTCGATTTTCCCATTGCCGCACTTTTGGATACTGGGGCCGCCATCTCGCTTATAGGGGATTTCGTTTTTGAACTCTGCAAAGCAAAAAAGATAAGCCTCCGGGAGTGCGAAACCCGTGTGTAGCTAGCTTCAGGTACAGCGATAACAGCTGGAGGAGCCGTGAGGCTGCATATTCGGTTTAATGGAAAGAAGCGGCGTCAGCGATTTCTTTATATGCTGGGACTCGTGGTACATGTGATCTTGGGCCGAGATTTCATTTAAGGCGAAAGCATGACACTCGACTTTTCTGGTGGTGGATAGCGGCTGGGACAACAACCGGAGCTGACTCCGTTTACGAGACGAGAGGACTGCATCCGTAACCTGCTCACGGCAGCTCACGGCACTGTTGTGCCGGACGTCTTGCCCACCGGCGTTTGAGAATCGTTGCAAAAGTGCCCCGCAAGCATCCAGCAGAAGCAGGAGCAGCAAGCCATCCTGTAGTCTTTCTCACCGATGTTCACGGAAACACCTGGAAAGACTGACATCCTGCTGCACCGCATTGAAACCGGTCACGCGCGCCTCGGAGGTGCAACCCTCCACCGATCAGCGTCCACAAAAGAGCACTCCTTGATGCGGCGCTCGAGGAGATGATCGACACCGGTTCAGTACGTGAGTCAAAGAGCCCCTGGGCGTTCCCGTAGTTGTCGCTCCGAAAAAAAAAAAAACCGGAACCACCAGATTTTTGTGTGGATTACAGGCGGCTTAACGATGTGTCCGTACGAGACAGCTACCCTTTCCCTAGCATTTCCTCCGTGATATACGCGCTCGGTAACGCGACCGTGTTTTCAACGCTGGATTACAGTTGCGGGTTTCTTCAGATCGAGATACACCCATCAACGTTCCGAAAGCGGCTTTCATCTGCCACAGAGGGTTGTTCGAGTTGACCCGACTGCCGTTTGGCTTGTCTAACTCTCCAGCCAGTTTGCAACGCCTGATGGACGTTGTAGTCCGAATTTGCCATGGCATATATGGATGACGTGGTTGTTTTCTCGAGAACTATGGAGGAGCATGTCGAACACCTTCGCATCGTGCTTGAGCGAATGTGTAATGCTGGGCTCACGATTCATCCCGGAAAGGTTCAGTTGACCGCGCCCAAGATTAACCTCCTGGATTCGTTGTGGATAACGGCACGCTCCGCCACAACGAAGATAAGTTGCGCGCGCTAACGGAATACCCAAGCCCACTTGACGTAAAGAGCCTGCAAAGATACCTCGGAATGATTGCGTTCTACCGGAGATTTCATTCCGCACTGTTCCGGAGATATCCCAACCGCTCAATCACCTACTAAAAAAGGCGTCAAGTGGTGTTGGGCCGAACAACAACAATGCGCATTCGCAGCCCTTTCCAAAGCCGTGACTGGACAACGCTTGCTTACAGCTCCCAGACTTGAACAAGCCGTTCGTTCTGCGGACAGATGCAAGCGACTGTGGCCTGGGTGCTGTCTTGCTGCATGAGTTTGGCGGTGTGCTTCGGCTAGTTGCTTTCACGAGCCACACGCTAACTCCAGCCGAGCGCAACTACAGTGTCGCAGAACAGTGAACGCCCCGCCATTATTCATGCTTTGAAGCGCTTCGATATGTACCTGGATGGCGCAGCGTTCCAGATTCAATCTGATCACTTAGCGCTATCACGGCTAAGGGCACGTAAAAATCCAGCTGGACGTCTTGCTCGTTGGGCGCTTACGCCACAACAGTACGACTACTTCATCGTGTACCGTGCGGGGTCAACGAACAAAGTTGCTGATGCGCTCTCTCGTGCTCCACTTCCAGAGGAACACTCGCAGGATACCGATGTTTTGGTGACCGTCGCGGTCACGGCACGAGGATCCCCAGATTCACGGTGGGGTACATTGCGGAGCCGCGCGGACCTTCGCAAGGCGCAGCTGGATGACGGACTCTGCCAACGCGTGCCCGCTTGGCTGGCAGCACGAGGTCCAGTCGACCGCCCAAGTGACGAGGAGTTCGACGCCTCATCGCCCAGGCCGACGACGATCCGGATGGCTCGGCGTTCCGGACCGCGATACCCTGCAAGCTACGTAAGCTTTTCATCCGATACATGCACGACTCTTCCTTGGCAGGACACAGCAGTGGGAGCAAGACTCATGAAAAGTTATCCCAAATTGCTACCTGGCCAGGCTTGAGGCAGGATGTGCTCCGATACGCTCGTAGCTGCTTCGGTGTGCCAGAAGGCAAAACCACGTGGTGGTCGGCCCCCGGTCTCATGCAACCATTCGTGAGCCAGAGCCCTTGGCAGATTTGTTGCTGTGACGTCATGGGCCCCTTCCCACGTAGTACCCGCGGTAATCAGTACTTGTTTGTGGTAGCTCGACCACTTCACGAAGTGGGTTGAGTTTTTCTTTCGCGGAAGCTAGATTCGCAAAAAGTCTAGGAGTGTCTACTTGAAACATTCGCTAGGTTTTTGCTTTCCTGCACAGCTTGTAAGTGATCATGCACTCCTATCTAACGAGTAAGGTGATCGTTATCGTTGCGCGGTGCTGGGAATTAACCAAAAACTTCCCCGTACCACCCACAAGCAAACATCACGAAAAGGTTAAATCGGAACCTTAAGATGATGCTAGTGACCTACACCGAGCGCCACAAGGACTGGGACACGAAACTGCCCGAGCTGGCATTCGCAACCCGTACGACCACTAATCGGTCAACGGGTCTCACTCCTGCCCAATTGAATTTCGGCAAGGAGCTGGCGTTCCTGTTTTTGCACAGTCTTTTTTCTACAGAGTCTGGGGAAAGGCTTCGCCCCTACGTGAAGTTCGCAGAGGACCTGCGAAAGCGCTTCTCCAATAACCTTCGAGAGGCCCGAGAGAATCTCGACGTCGCCCGAGTACAGCAGGCAGAACAGTACAACCAGGGGCGACGTGACTTGCAGTTCCAGGTGGGAGATTTCGTGCTTCGGCGTACTCACCCACTGAGTGACGCCGCTCGAGGCTTCGCAGCCTCCCTCGCCTACAGGTGGGAAGGTCCGTTTCGCGTGCGTGAAAAGTGCTCCCCACTCACGTACAAGCTAGTTCACTGTGAGTCTAGTGAGGAAACCGGACCTGTTCATGTCACCGACCTTAAACGATTTTTTCAAGCAGAAGACGAAGATTCCTCGCAGGACCGGAACCGACACTGACGGCAGTCACGCTCCGGAAACCTTCCTTTGTCTCCGCCAAGGCGGCGGTATAGTCTGCGACGTCGGGGACACGAAGGAGAGAGGAACTATTTTTTTTTCTCTTCGGCTTCGCCTCTCTCGCATTTGGGGGGTTGTTTTCACTTCCACGGATGAGCTCCCTTTTCAAGAGAGGGGGAGAAGATTGTGCATCCACCTCAGATCCGTTATTTCGAACTTTCTGGAAGGGGTGCGAAGATAACGCCAGGCTCAACCCTCAATTGAGCCCCATGTCGTCCGCTTCCTTGTTTTTCTATAGAGCTGGCTCATGGACAACACCGTCGCCACACCCGCCATCGGAACGACACGGCGGCCGGTCTCATCATGGACCGGGCCACTAGGGACGTCGGCGCGCCAGGGACGGTCCAGAGCAATGAGGTGGCCGCCAGCCGAGCCCTGATCAAGAGCAAGGAGCCCAAGCGACAAGCTGGAGCTGACCGAGCCGCTTCAGAAAGAGCAGCATGTGACCAAGGAGCTGGGAAGAGCGAACGCTGAACGCATCGCGTGCGTTAACACACGCGGCGAGCGCGACCTCCAAATGGTCATCGCGCTCGCCCAGCAGCGCCATCCACCCCCTGACGCCCACGACGTCGTCTCGGTCATCGACATGCCGGACGAAGCTTGAGGGGGGGGTGAGTGTGGGCACCTGGCGGCTCCACAGCCCAGTTGCCCGACTGCGAGGCAAAGGTGCCGAACTTTTTCCGCGTGGCGGCGACGTCACGCCGGCCACGCGCACATCGAGTGCGCCGCCTTGATAAGGAGGATCAGAGGCGGCGCACAGGGGAGTCGTTGCCTGGACTCCGGCAACGCCGGTAGCAATGTTAATCGTCTTGTCCATGGCCAAATAAATGTAGTTTCTTGTTGTTGAAACCGTTGGCTTCGTGTTATTCCTCCGGGTCGGGTATGCAGCAAGGCAAACCGACCACAAATTTAAGGTCAACGACGTGTCGACGCCACCCCGTTCAACCTTCGCCGGATCGACGTTCGCTTCAAGCCCGAAGACAGTGTGTGGGTTTGTACTCCGATATGACGATGCGGTCTCAGCAAGAAACTCCTCAAGCGCTAATTCGGACCCTACAACGTGCATCGTCGTCAATAAATTCTGAACTGCGAGGTGATGCCCGACGGAACACGGCCTTCATCGCGCCGCCCTCCTCGACCGGAAGTCTTCCACGTCGTGCGTCTCAAACTGTACTACGATCGATAGGACTGTGATCTTTGTTTTTCGTACTACGCTCAATAGGACTGTGTTTTACAAACCTCCTTAGTTTGCCAGTGTTCTGGTTTGTTTCTCTGATTCCTTTCCTGTCAATTTGCATAGGGACGATGCTCTTTTTTGAAGGGGGGTGAATTAATGCTACGCGCGTCGCCAGGCGACCGCGTTTGTGGCAGTTGGGTCACCTCGCTTGATTGTCGCGCGGAAGGTCTAAGTTCGATTCCAGCGAGCGTAATGTCCTTTTATTTATTCGTTCAACTTGGCGTTCTCGCGATTCCGAGAACATTCTTGTCTGATTGAGTTCCAGAATGTTCTACGCTCCGAGCGTTCTAGACCGAATGTTCGAGGAACCCACGCGGCTACAAAGGTGCTCCTCTTGGCGAGCCGCAGTCAGTCTCGCTCCAGCGCTCGATCCTGCTGTCTTGCCGACATTGACGCCTGCGACGGTAACGTTGTTCTATTTTATGTTGGGCACAAGCTCTCCCCATTAAACTCTTATTTTCTTCAGTTATTCTTCGCCTTAAAATTTGCCATTTGTGACAATATGGTATTTGTGAGGGCTGTCAGAAACTCATGTACAGTAACAAATATTTATACATTGATACGTATATGTATCACGAATGACGAGGTGACAAACGAGGCAACAGGGAAACTGAAACGTTTAAACAGGGCGAGCCTGTGCCCAAAATAGAAAACAAGGAATAACAGCAGAGCGTCGCAGGCGCCGAAATCGGCGAAAGAGCAGAATCCAACGCTGGGGCGAAACTGACTCCCGGGTTACCACGCAGGCCTTGTACCCGTGAGGCTTCTGGAATTTTGTCACGGCGTAGAAGGTTCATTGATACCTGGAACATTCTAACCTCGAATCAGCAGGGCGGTTCTCGGAATTCACAGAGACATCACATTACAGCATTATCAAAATGTGTAGGCGCGGCCAGGAATCGAACCCTGGCCTTTTGCGTAAAGGCGAGCGCACCCGATGCTCACGTTAGGCTACGGGCGCTGCCTGCGCCCGGTCAGCTGCGCCCCGCGGCGTGTCCCAGGGTGCATCGGCCCGATGCAGCACAATAAACAAACAAAGAAATCCACAGCAAAGGACAGCATAATCGCAGGCCACGGTTCACAGTTCACAGTTCACAGTTCACTCGTCGACGAGGTGGAAAAGTTCTATCGTTCGTAATACGGCTTCAGCCGCACGACGTGCACCACCTCGGGTCGCGGCTGACGTCTTGCAGATGAGCGTTCCGTCCGGGAGGATTCGTAGTTCAGATCGCCGAGGCGTCGGATGATCTTGTAGGGTCCAAAAATAGCGTTTCAGAAGCACTGCTGAGACCGCGGCGCCGTATCGGTGTCCACCACTACCCCTGTCTCCGGGCTGAAGTGGACGGCGCGCCGCCGAATTGTACCGGCGAAGAGCGTCGACACGCGCTGCTGATCGTGGATTCGAAGGCGGGCTAGTTGGCGTGCCTCTTCTGCTCTCTGACTGACCGCGTAGGCATCGTCGCATCCGTCCTCCACTGGCTCATGGGCAGCATGGCGTCCAGCATGGTTGCCGCGCCTGCCATGCACCGGCTCGAATGGGTATAAACCCGGTTGTAGCCAGGCTGCGGTGTTGTAGGCCCGGGCGAGAACGTGATAATATGGTAATACCTCGTCCAGCTCTTGTGCTCTACGTCGACGTACATGGAGATCATGTCGGCGATCGTCTTGACCGAGCCACTCCGTTAGCCCGTTGGTCTGCGGATGGTACGCGGTAGTCGACGATGGCTGGTGTGGCTGAGCCAGATCTCTTGCGTCAGCTGAGCCAAGAACGATGACCCCAAATAGGTTATCAGGAACCAGGGGCGCCATGTCGAAGGAGAATGGGTCGACGAAAAGCAGCACGACTTCACCCGCTGTTCCCCGACGGCAGGGCTTTCGTCTCGGCGTATCGCGTAAGATAATCGGTCGCAACAATAATCCAGCGGTTTCCTTGCGTCGATGTTGGGAATGGCTGATAAATCCCATTCCGACCTGCTGGAAGGCGTAGTCGGGGCAGATATCATGCAGGAGTCCTGCTGGCTTCGTCGGGCTTCTTACGTCGTTGGCATCCATGGCACGACCGTGTATACAAATGGACGGTTCCAGAGTGCAACGTGGTGTATCCGCAGATCCCGGGCGAGTGTCTGCAACAACCAAGGTGTCAGCGTGGTTAAGTCGCCAGCAAAACTGAAAAATATCTTCTCGCAAGCTGGCAGGAACAACCAACAGCCAGGCAGGGTTGCTGGTTCCAGTTCTTCTTAAAAAGCACGCCTCGCCGCAGAACGAAGCCTGACAGAGTCTCGGCACGGAATCGCGGAACAGAACTTCCCTGACCTTCGAGGTGTTCGATCCACTGGCGCGAAGTTCGGGGTCGTCTCGTTAGCGAAGTGCTCCCATGTCGGTATCTGTAATTGCTCGAGAAAACGGGCGTCATCGTCGTCGTCGGTGCTGTCGGGAGGATATTCGACTGGGGCCCTTGACAAACGTGTGTGTTTATGTTTTGCGGCGGACGTACACAATTGTCACGTCAATTCTTGCAGTCGAAGGCTCAGCAGGCAAGGCGTCTGACGGGTCAGCAGGGATTGGCGAGCCAACAGAGAGCGTGGTGGTCCGTGACAACGCGGAACAGGTCCGTACAGGTATGGGCGGAACGGTTATCGCCAGACTGACAGCAAGACATTCTTTGTCGGTCGTTGAATAATTTTTTCTGCCTTAGACAGCACCCGGCTTGCGTAAGCGATTACGCTCTGCCCTTCCTGTCGCTGAACAGGTACTGCACCGAGACCGGTATTGCTGGCGTCCGTGTGGATTTCTGTCTCCGCCGACTGGTCAAATGCCCGAGGATAGGGGGTGACTGGAGCCTTCAGCGGAGTTCGTCGAACTGGCGATTTCTTGTAACGCTTCCCCACTGGAACTGCGTCGTCCTTCGTCAGATGCGTCAGTGATGCAAAATCCGTGCAAAGTCACGAACAAAACGTCTGTAGTAGACGCACAGCCCAAGGAATCGGACGGCCTTTTTGTCTGATGGTTTGGGGTGCGGCGACAGCGGACGTCTTTGGGATCAAGACACCCCCTGAGCACTCACGACGTGGCCAAAATTTCCCACGTCTGTAGGCGAACCGACCGTAGAAGCGGTCAATAGCCTTGAAGGCCCGTAGCACGGCTCGCAGTCGTCTCAGGTGCTCGTCGAATTCGCTCGCGAATACAACATTGTCGAGGTAGACGAGACAGCTCTACCATTCAAGCCGGAAGGACGGTGTCCATAACGCGCTGGAAGGTGGCCGGCGCTGTACACAGCCCGAACGGCATTACTGCAAATTCGTACAGTCCGTCCGGCGTGACGAGGCTGTCGCTACTCGATCTCGTTCGTCTGAAGCCTCAATCTGCCAGTACCCGCTCTTCAGGTCCATCGACGAAAAATATCGGGCGTGGCGCAGCCGGTCCAGGGTGTCGTCGATGCGGGGCAGCGGATAGACGTCTACGATACACGTTCAGCCGGCGATAGTCCACAGAACCTCGTGTTCCGTCTTTCTTCTTCACCCAAGACTACTGGGGCTCCCCGGATTCTTGGAGGGCTGGACGATGTCGTCATCCATTTCGTGAACTTGCTTCTGGATGGCTTCCTTTCTTTCCTGGGAAGCTCGGTACGGTGGCCGTGCACAGGAAGTGCGTTGTCATCGTAACTATTCGATGTGATTCGCGACCGTCGTCTGGCGCACCTTTGATGACGTGGCAAGCACTCATTGAACTCAGCGAGAGGTCAGTCAGCTGTCGTCGGTGGGGGAGGGAGGGTTGGGCCGATGTCGATATCTGACTTGGCGATGGTTCCCTCTTATGCTGCGTCGGAAGGAGCGTCTGTCTGAGATCACGGCGATAGCGGCTGAGTCTGAATTTCCTCGACGTAGCCGGCTTCCTTTACCTCGGGCAGTAGGCTGTGACCGGAGGATTGGTGACAAGAGCGAGTGTACGCCCATCCTGGAAGCTCGGTTACGCCATCTTGCAATGCCAATCCCTCGTCCTAGGAGAAGTTGGACGCTTCCTTCAGCAGGGCACCACGCAGGTAGCTTCTTCGGTCCCGACGGGCACAGACCTCGCCGGCAGGCAGACGCGGCGTCGGCTGGTGAGGAACGTCGCACTGCGGCCAACGTCGCTTTGGGATCTGTCTGCCGATGGGACAGGCCTCGGAAAGCGTCAGCCTGTTCTCCGCAAGGTCGTGTTGGCGCCGTATTCGCACAAAGTCCGTTTCCGGGATGACGATCCTCGAACAGTCTTGCCGAGGACCGACGAACTTCGCAGGGCAGGTTTCACCGATGGATCTCAACGCTGGCCAGCGCACCTGCCGACGGAGTGCTCATCCAGGTGATCCGCCGGCGAGTTCGGCCCATGCTGCGGTCCGTCCCACGACGTCGTAGCCTTTCCGAAGGCGACGAGAAGTGTCCCACTCCAGACAGATGAGTCTGCTCCGGTGTCGACGAGTGCCCGTCGCGTCGTGGCCGTCGATGATAACGTTGAGGTTATTCGGCACCGTTGCAGAGAGCGATCGTTTCCTGGCGTTGCTGCGGCGTAAATGGTGGGTGCTCCGACGATCGTGGAGGATCTTGGCGCCGTTCGTCTTCGGCAACACCACTGCTCCCAGGCATTGCCGCGCCCTGGATTTCCCGACGGGAAGCAATGGGTGACGAGCTGTCCCGGCAGAGGACCGGCGGAAGGGCGATGGCCAGCGTCGAGGAGACGGTGGAGCAGAGTCCCTCGGCGGGGCGACTCAGGAGATGAGCGGCGGAGGTAGTCCTCGATGTCGGGTCACTCTCCTGGGTACAGTCGAGGGTCGTTGGGCGCAAACCCTCGTAGGCCCAGCTGGCGGTAGAGGGCATCGTCGGTGAATGTGTCGGCTTCCCCGCGGTGATAGCGCAACGAGGTCCGATCGGCGTCCTCCACGTCAGTGCTTTCGCGGCGCAGCTGTGTTCTGGGCGGACGTGCCCGATCTTCACTGGCGTCGGGAATACTGCGGCACTGGAGGCTCACGTCGGAGCGACGCTGCTGTGAGCTGGGGGCAGTGGTCGTCCGGGTAGCTGCGGCGTAACTCAGCGTGGGCGGTTCGGGGGATGGCTGCCGGCGAGAACTTCTGGCTGCAGCGCCTGATGAACTTCTTCCCGGACAACCTCGGCGAGCGACAGTGAGGACGGGCGATCCGCAGCCGGGAAGTACCTTGCGGAGTTCTTCCCGGACGACTTCACGGACGATCTCCCGAGGCTGTCGGCACTGCTGCCTATTCAGGTCCAGAAGGGAAGCGACGGTTGGAGCAGCAGGCGCCGGCGATTCGGTGGTAGTGGCTTGCTCCAGGCCGTCGGTGCGCACTCGATGTTGGTGGCCTTCGCTCTGAAAGCATCGACGGTCGTCGGGGTTGCGGACCAGGCCTCCGAAAGTTCTGCCTTGACGCCACGCATGGACTCAGTTTCTTTCCTCGGCGGCCTCCCGGATCGGCTCAGACGCCTGTACGCAGAGCGTCCTCAACCTGGCTGAGTCCACCTTTCGTTGGGGCCCTGCACCCTTGTTTGAAGTAGGTCCTCTGCTCGCTGGCGACGGTGGTGGTTAACGAACGTCCGCTTCAGTTCGGCGACGCAGGACTCCCATGTAGTGAAGGAGGCCATTGGTTTTCAAACCAGTGCCTCGATGTACCTCCAGCGAGAAGTACAGGTTCTGGAGGCGCTGCTCAATAATCCATCCGTTGTAGCGAGCTACACGTTCATGTCTGCAGCCAGTCTTCGACATCCTCGTAGGCTTCGC